>JARQTI010000703.1:0-60451 GCA_030142655.1 Trachelus tabidus
ATAGGAGACCGGCTCGCGGAAGAATGAGCGCTCCGAGTCCGGGCGCTGCCTTCGGCGCTCCCCCCACTCCTCCCCACTCACCGAGTCCTGCGCTACGAAGTTGCGCGGACACAATTTTGGGCAACTTTCAGCACTTTCAAATATTCTTGGCCAGGATTTCTGATTTCCAAGTCTTTCCAAGCCTGCAAGAGGAAATCAAATTTTTCTTGTTATTTATGGGTGTTTTAATAAAATAAAAAACAAATTGTGAAGCAAAATGGAACAAATTGGGCGCAATTAATTCATTAAGAAATTCATATGAAAATCTGCTTGGTTATTTGGAATAGCAATAACATGAATATTTTTTATCCATTGTATTACAAGAGTGGAGTAATTAGGAAAACATAAGAAGCATTTTTTCAGACATAAAAAACAAATTTTTATTCTTTAACGCTAACTTCCCGATAGTCCCAAAATTGTATTTTCCTCGGGAGTATTTTTGTTGAAATTCGAATTCATACAATAGTCCGTTACGCAACTGAGATTGAACTTAATGCTTCAAAACTAATACTGAAGGTAGATATTTACCATTAAGAGTAGATTTTCCGGGTAAGTGAAAAGTGTAATAAATGAAGACTAGTAATTGAGAATGGTGGACTGAGAGTGAAACCGTAGAAAAGATGTGTTAACGCAAAGTCAGGTGTTGTCTGAAATGAGGGAATAAAGAGAAAAATGAAATAGTAAGGAATGAAATGAAATGAGGAGAGAGAGAGAGAGAAAAAATGATGGAAGGAGTGAGGGAGAGGGAGAAGCTATGACAGTGAGACGGGGAAGAGAGTGAGAGAATGAGAAAAAGAAGGGGAGAACGAAAGCACGAAATAAAGAGAATAGGATAAAATGAGGAAGTCCACGAACCCAGTATAGAAGATCGGCTTTCAGAAAAATGGAAGCTCCTCGTATATGCACGTAATTATATCAAATCCCCAATCTTCGGGTTCCCCCGGGTCGCTCGCCTCCACCACTAATTTTTTACTTTCTAATACTTATACCAATATTTCAACTCCTAATAATTCTACGTGTTCCATTGAAATAAAATAAACTGCGCATCGGATAAAATTTAATTTCATAATTTAAAGTTCACATGTTGTAACAATGTATCGCCATTTTCTTTCGTGATTACTGGAACTGCATCTGGCTCCTCATTAGTTTCATTCTGTACTTCGATGACTTGTTCTGCTGAAACCGTCTTTAATTACAACGGTGATTCAAATCCTTTGTTTTCTCCACAGAAGAGGTGCTTGTTTGAAGAAATTTGTCAAACGACAATGGAATGTAATTTGCTGCTGGTTTGGTGTGTAGGTAGTACATTCCTGTTTTCAAACCCTATAAAATGATTGAATATAATATTTATTTAAAAATATGAAATACGAACAATGCAAATCAATCAGTTCACTCGCGGTGTAGCTTTTGTGAGGCGTCCAAAGCACGTAAAGTGGAGATTTAGAAAGACTTTTCAAAATTTCTCACAACGAGTGAAATCCTAAATCCCAGTAAATTACCTTTTGCCACGGAGCAATTTCGAAATTGCATGGGATTTCATATTTCGTTGTGACAGTCGTAAAAACTTGTAATACGTTTAGATTTGATCTTGACCTCAGGCATAGATTTCCATTTTTACGAATAAAACATTTTTAGAACAATAACGATTATGTAGCTCTTTCAAATTAACTCAACCCTGAATTATATTTTGAGAACATTAACTTACCATTTCCCAACCGTAGAAGTGCATCGAAGTGAGCTTCTCTGTTGTTGGCTTTTCCATGTAAATATTCAATGACTGTGATTGATCAATAAATGCTCCGCGATCAACAGCCATTTTTAGGATGATCTTCTGTCGAATCTCCCATGCCGTTTTATATAAATTCTTTAAATCCTCAGGAATACCTTGGACGTTCTACAGGGCAAATTTCATAGATTATTTTTCATCGGAATAACAGTCATTCTTTTAAAACAGCAATAAATATTGCGTATAGTTTTATTATTTACTAACTAGTATCGAGCCATAATTAGCGATGATCTTATTTTTTATCTCAGCATTCCACAAATTTCTCTCTGTCAGGTCTCTCAAGAGATAGGGATTTATAAATTGAGATTCTCCAGATGCTCGTGTGGTATACACGTTGCTCGTATAAGGTTCAATAGATTCGCTGTTTCCCAAAATTTGAGCAGTAATCGTCGTAGGCATTGATGTGATTAGTAAAGAATTGCGAACCCCATATTGTGCAATTTTTTTTTTAAGACCTGTCCAATCCCACAATTCTGTCGGCTTTACATTCCACATGTCATATTGCAATATCTGAATACAACAGAAAAAAACCTTATATGCAACAACTTTATCTAACATAAATACTTAAACATTAAATCCAAAAACGGCATTCTTACACCTTTATGAACGGAAGATCCTTCATAAGATGAATATGGCCCTTCGTTCTGAGAAATTTCGCAACTAGCCTCCAGAGCAGCATAGTACAAAGTTTCGAAAATTTGAATATTAAGTTTTTGAGCGTCCTCGCTTTCGAATGGATAACGCATTAAAATAAATGCATCTGCCAAACCTTGTACTCCAATACCTGCACGTAAAATTTTGAACATTACAATTTTGTACTATGATGAATAATATCACACACTTTATTTTAATATTCACTAAATACCTATGGGCCTATGACGCATGTGTGATTTTTTCGCTTCGGAAACAATTTCCGGATACCAGTTCACATCGATGAGTTTATTCAAATTTCGTGTTAAAGTTTTCATGACATCTTTTAACTTCTCAAAATCGTACGTCCTGTCAGTCGCATTGACAAACATGTTCACTGCTATCGAGGCTGAGTTACACACTGCTATCTCATGAGAATCGGTATATTGTATTATATCAGCAGAGAAATTTCCTCCTCTGATAGTCCCCAAATTTTGCTGATTGGATTTCCGATTACAATGATCTTTATACAGCATACAAGGTAATCCTGTTTCTACTTGAGATTTTAGTATGGCAGACCATACATTCCTAGCAGGTATCTGCCGCTTATAACGCTTTTCTTTTTCGTATCTAATGAAGCAATAGAAATAAGTTAATGCAAGGAAAACAGAATAATACTTTTATACGTACTTTAAAAAGAGGATTTCAAAGGCATCGCCGTAAGAGTCAAAGAGACCAGGACATTCGTGCGGACACATTAGACTCCAAATACCATCAGCCATAACACGTTTCATAAACAGATCAGGCACCCATAATGCATAAAATAAATGTTTAGCTCGATACTCGGCCTTTCCTGTTAGTAACAGATCAATGAACTTCTATTTATGTAGTTATATAATAGAAAAAAAGTATTCAGGATAACTTGCCTATATTCTTCTTGAGCTCTAAAAAGTCCATGATATCTGCGTGCCATGGTTCTAGATATATAGTGTTCGCTGTATGTTTTCCAGTATGCCTTTGACGAACCTGTTGAGCAGAGGCATCGTAAACTCTAAGCATTGGAATTAGACCATTAGAATCTGCATTGGTCCCAGAAATAAGAGTGCCTCTAGCTCTAATGCAATGAATATTAAGTCCAAGTTCACCACCAAAGCTTGAAATCATAGCACATCTTGTCAATGTCTCAAAAATACCATCAATACTATCTCCGCTCATGCTTAACAAGTAGGAGCTACAATGGAAAATCTAATCAATTATAGACTAGAACTGGTTAATGATACATTAGTCTTTTGAGATAGTACAATAAAAAAGTATATCACTCTACCTGGACATTTGCTGGGTTGGACTGCAGGCATAGAAGAGCGTTTGTGGAGAATGAATAAAATATCGTTGGGACATTAAATTGTAAGTCTCAATGACTTTTTCAATGTCATCTTCGTGAATTGAAATAGCAACTCTCATTAACATATGCTGAGGTCTTTCGACAATCTTGCCGTTTATCTTTAGCAAAAAGCTTTTTTCCAATGTTTTAAAGCCAAAGTAATTATAATCAAAGTCGCGATCATATACTATTACAGAATTTAATATGGCTGAGTGTTCTTTTATAATGTTATGATGCTTCTCACTAATCATAGGTTGAAAGATTTTTGAATCTGGATTTGCGCCATAATGTAGATCTGACATAACGGCTGAAAATGAAAAACAATCTACTTTAGAATACATATAAATAAATGTATAGTAATCAATGGAATTTTTTGAAATTACCCTACCTCTTATAGTTTTTGAAATTCATTAAAAAAAACTTCAGCTCTCTAGAAAATTACAACTTCTGGATTGTTCAACTATAAGACTACAGTGACCCAGTTCAATAATTTTTAATCAACCAAAACATATGAAAGGAATATTAAGTGATACAATAAATATTAATTGTCACTGCTTTCCTTATAAGTTAAGTGATAGGAAAATAAAAATCTGTGAAGTTTTCGTACAAAATTGGGAATAAACGTTTGAAATATTATAATGTTGAACTCTATCAGATCATGCCAGAAAATCTATAGTCTTGTAAGGTTTTTGTATACACACCACTGAAACTTTCCTTCGTTTCCTTATGCAATTTGGACACTGCTATTCTAGCTGCTAGAATGGCATAATCTGCATGTTCCATAGTCATAATAGCAGCAGTTTGAGCAGCAAGGTTACTGAGTTCCATTGTTGTTATCCCTGCGTAAAGACTCCTTATAACTTGAGATGTGATTGCTACCTAAAATAGAATGCAATCGTAAAAGCAAATTATACAACATAAGAAAATCCTTTTATTGTAAAGTATAAGTGGCTTACAGGGTCGACATAAGCCATATCAAGACCATAGCATAGTTTCTTTATGGTCGACGTTATTTTATCAAAATGAACATCTTCCATGCGTCCATCTAAAAGTTATTCATGAGATGGTTTTCATATCTTACTGATATACAGACGTAAATAAAAAATCGCGCATCCTGAATGAGTTAATACAACAATGAGAAATAACGTGGTTACCTCGTTTTACGACAAACATTTTTGGCTTTTGGGACATTTCTCTGATTTATATAAGTACTGCAGTATTGTTCTACGTTACTTTTCACGGTCTGTGTTTTTCACATTTAAAACTACTGAAACTATTTTCCATGGAGACTACATGCTATTTTCCGTGGGCTACCACATGCAAAAAATGTACATTATTTTCGCGCCAAATGGAAATACTATACAGCAGTAAACCAAATAAATGCGCTCTAATAATTAATATCAATGTTGATTGGCTACAATTTGAATTCGAATTGTTCATTGGATAAACAAGTAACCATTTTCTTGTTGCAACATAAACACAACCAGAGATAAGTGAGGAGATGCGTGTGATTACATATTCCATAATTATACGCGCCTCTATATATTTGTAAGTCGAAAACTCAAACGATATATCGTTTCGTCTATTCGATACGATTCGATATAATTCGATTCACGTAAAATCCCGCAAAATTTCTGTGATAAGATATTTTGAATGTTGCACAGTGTTATTTATTTAATAAAGTCATTAACGCTCGCTAAGTGACAAAATGTGATAGCGGTATCAGATTTTCAATTACATAATATTTTAATTCTTGAGTTTAATGCAGATAAATTTATTTGTAGTTACATTTTACATCCTTTTTCCTTGCTAGATGAAGGTTAAGCATTATGCCAAAAAAGGCTCCTCTAAAAGAGAAAAATAATGCCTCTATAGCAGGATTTTTAGTGAAGTTACGAAACAAAACAGATATAGTAAAATCGAGGTGAGAACTCTTGAGAAATAGCATCCAACGAATATTATATATTTGTAATCATTGTTTTCCTACTTTAGGTTTTGTTGTATATTATTGACCATTATTTCATATATTCTTTAAATATTTTTAAAAATGTTTCTACTTTGCGAAGCATGTTATATTCCAAATCTAAATTCTAATGCAGGTTTAGGATGATTCATTTTTAAGTTAAACATTTTTTAGTATAAATGAGGAAGAAAATCACAATTTGTATTCCAATGTTTTGTGGAACGGGTCAGTTGATGAAGATGATTCCTTGCCATTGCAACATGCAAATAGAGAATGTGAACAAACTAATTCTATTATTTCGTTGGTAAATGACAATTTATTTTGAAAGACAGAACTAAGGTTTTTTAAGTTATTTTAATTGTGTGCACTTTTGTTAAATCCTAATATATGGATGTTCATAGGATAGTTCCAGTGACTCTTTGCAAGAAGATACTGTGAGTGATAGTTTATCAAAAAGTGATGTACAGTATGTCGAAGAAACCATAAAACAGAAGAAAAGATTGCAGAAGAGGAACAAGGTATCAGTGGATATGCAAAATAAAACCATAGATAAAGTGAGAAAGAGGTTCTTTATACCTTCTGATAGCGAGGATGATATGGAAAATGATATGGAAGATCTAAGACCTGTAAAATCATCACCACCAACAGTGAGAAATGATGACAATAAAAGGCTTGAATGCAATAGTAACGAAGAAAATTCTAAAGTTGAAATCAATCAAGCAAGTGAAAAGACTGGTAATAGTCATGCTAGAGAATTATTTATGACAGGTGATGATAATGTAAATACAAAGTCATTGCTATACGAAACAAAGGACAGTAATGGTATACGTGAGAGTTTGTGTAATCCAACTAAAATCCAAAGTCCCAATTTAACAAGTAAAATTCAAATTACTCCTACGAAAACTTCATCAAGAAAAGAAAGAATGAGTACTATAATATTAGATTCAGAAAGTGAGAGTCCCAAGTCAAAAGCAAGTCCAAAATCATCTCCTAGAAAAGAATGGAGGGGTCCTGATTTTAAATTAGATTTAAAGCCATTAGGTTTAAATGAGCAATTGAATCCTTGGATTCAGTCTGTTAAAAAAGACCCAATGATGTCTTCTTTACCAGTAAGTTTATAACTCAAAAATTGAAATCTACCAAATTATGATCACCTTATTTAAATTAAATATTAACTTAATTTCAGACAACAAAAGACAAACTGGAAGATAATTACGAAAAATTAAAGGATCTTCAAACGGAAATACTTGAGATATTTTACACTGCTTTCGATCGGATACCTTTACCAATTCTAGAAAAATTTCCCCACTTTAATAGCGAAACATTTGTCAATTTAAAAATATTACGTCAACACGTGAAAGCAAAAATGCGCCGAACTGAGAAAACATTAGAGAAAATTAAAGAGGAACAAAATAAATCATTAAGTTGTAACTATTCAGAATTCCCAGATGACAACGAAGATTTTATTCCCACATCGCCAGTAAAACTTGTGGAGTCCAGAGTCAGGACTTCTTTACACAATTTGTCAAATGAATTTAGTAGTCCTCTTAGTCTGCGTCATAACAGTTCCAGCGTCACTCCCATAGAGACACGAATAAACAATGTAAATACGGTTGAACGTTCGAGTAGAATCCAAAATGCTCAAACAGTTAATCAGCATCGACCACAAGAAAAGATCATCCAGTCGAATGAGCAGAAAAATGAAGGAAACGTAGCTGCATCTACTGTACCAAATAAACCTACTTTCACACTGAAAAGACCAATTAAAGGAACCCTTTCAGTGAAACCTAGTAAAAAGATTGAAGATATTTGGGACAGAAATTACAAAAACAGTCTCAATTCATCAGACATTAAAAGTAGTCCTAAATCAGTGGAAACGCCTCTTGTTCTAAGCGATTCTTCTAATAAATCAAGCATTGAGAACAATGATTTAATGGAAAGTAAAATGTACATACCAAAATCGCCAGGAACATCTTCGAGTACTCCACCACCGATTGCGAACGATTGGGAAAGTATTGACGATAGTTTTGGTAAGCTGTAAAACTTAATTTCGATAGTTGACGTTCCGATGTAAATAACGATACAATGATTTACAAATCAAGTATATATTCCAGAAAGTAATTCGTATAAAAATATGTCAAATTCTGCACCAATCGTAAAGAAGGATTCTTTCACACTGGAATTGAATAAAATGCCAGTACTTGGTAGTGACTATCATATGGAAAATACAAAGGATTTGAAAGGTCAGTAAAATAATATTTTCTTTAATCAATATGGGATTGCTATAAAAAATTTAACTTCAATAGAGATTTTATATAGACCACTTGTATATTATAGAATCAAAATCAAAAAACACCAAAACTCTTAATGTAAACCAGACATCTGTACAAGACAAGCAAAACTCAAAATCTGATGCGCCTATGGTGCCTACTGCATCTAAATTAGAAATAGGACGTTTTACTGGCAACTATAAAAATGATGGTACGAGTGGTGAATTTGATGGTCTGGACTATCCACACTCTAGAGAAATGTTAAAAGTAAATATACTTTTTTTAATAACAACATAACATATACATCTTTGAAGTCACTCTAAATATCTAAACTTTTTATCTTAGATATTTAGGCAAAAGTTTGGTTTGTACTCCTTCAGGCCAAATCAACTACAAGCCATCAATGCTGCCCTGTTAGGCTTTGACTGTTTTGTCTTAATGCCAACTGGTGGAGGCAAATCACTTTGTTATCAATTGCCAGCTCTATTAACACCAGGTGTCACGATAGTTATATCGCCATTAAAGAGTCTGATCCTTGATCAAGTACAGAAGCTAAACTCTCTTGACGTGAGTCTTTTGCGATATAAAATTTAGTATCTTTAATTATTATAGCACGAACAAAATAATGTTCACTTTCATTTATTCTTATACATAGATACCAGCAGTGCACATATCAACTTCCTTAACGGAAATTCAGGCAGGAGCGGTTTACAGAGAACTCTCGAAAAAAGATGTTCTGATAAAACTGCTCTATGTAACGCCTGAGAAAATCTCAGCCTCGTCAAAACTCTGCGATACCTTAACGAATTTGTACTCGCGTAATCTATTGGCGCGATTTGTTATCGACGAAGCACATTGCGTTAGTCAGTGGGGACATGATTTTAGGCCAGATTACAAAAAGTTAAATGTACTAAGAAGCAAATATCCAAACGTGCCAACAATAGCACTGACAGCAACAGCGACTCCAAGAGTCAGAACTGATATTCTACATCAATTAAAGATGTCACAGCCAAAATGGTGAGTCATTTAATCTTTTGAGTACTGTACAAGTTTCCCAATGAAAATCTTACACAACAAATTATCTTTATACAGGTTCATGTGTAGCTTCAACAGACCCAACCTGAGGTATAGCGTGATAGCAAAAAAGAGTAAGTCTTGTTCAGAAGAAGTGATAGCACTGATAAAAACTAAGTTTCCTAATGAATGTGGTATAGTTTATTGTCTTTCGCGCAGAGACTGTGATGTTTATGCGAGCGATTTGAAAAGAAATAATATCAAAGCTTTAAGCTATCACGCTGGTCTAACGGACACACAACGTAGTGACGTACAAGGTCGTTGGATTTCAGACGAGGTCAGATTAATATTGCCTTTAATTATTTAATTAATATTTTTATTAATCTTTCTGTTTGTAGCGGTAATAAATGCTTCAATTTGTACTACAGATCAGGGTCATATGCGCAACCATAGCTTTTGGCATGGGGATTGATAAGCCTAATGTTCGATATGTAATACATGCGGCTTTGCCAAAGTCCATTGAGGGTTACTATCAAGAGAGTGGTCGTGCCGGACGTGACCTTGAGAATGCTGATTGCGTATTATTTTACAACTATGCAGATATGCACAGATTACGAAAAATGATTGAGAATGACGGGTCCGGTTATGACGTGATAAAAACGCACATTAACAATCTCTTCCGGATGGTAGCTTTTTGCGAAAATAAAACAGACTGCCGCAGAGTCCTGCAGCTTAATTATTTTGGAGAAATTTTTAAGCAAGAGGAATGCATGGCCAACAAAAGTACTACATGCGACAACTGTAGAAATAAGGTATGTCGTTATAACAATAAGTTTTTCTATTTTTTACTTATTCGCTTCAATAATTTTGTTCTATTATATTTTTATTAAAGGAACAATACAAAATGATTGACGTAACGGACGATGCTAGAGTTATACTAAGGGCTGTCCGAGATATTAATCAAAAGAGAAGCGCCAATCTCACTCTGATCTTCCTCTCGGAGATTTTCAAAGGATGTGATCTTAAAAAAATTCGCGAAGCAGGTACTGTTATTAGTAGATATAAGTAATATCATTTATTAATTAAATTTATCCCGCTAGGACTTATTAATCATCCGCTGTATGGTCGTGGTAAATCGTGGACTAAACACGACATAGAAAGATTATTGCATATGTTGGTAATAGATGAATATCTGCAGGAAGACTTACGTATTAGTAACGATATGGCATGGGCGTATATTAAGATTGGACCTAAAGCTGAACAGTTGATGACAAATAAGGATATTAAGGTATGAAGGAAGGGAATACGATAAAAGAATTAAAATCATTTGACTTTTGTATACGTGTCATTGCTTTCAGATCGAATTCCCAACAAGATTAGCAAAGAATACAGCAACATCCGTGGCTACAGTGTCGACAGTGACAAAACCAGTGAACAAAATTCTTCAAGAATTACAGAGTCGTTGTTACACAGAACTGACAACTATTATAAGAGGAATCGCAGGCGCTTTAGACGTTTCTGCTTCATCGATAATGAATATGATAGCAATAAGAGCAATGAGTCAGCAATTGCCTGACAGCGAGGAAGCTATGTTAAAAATTCCTCATGTCACAAAAGCGAATTTTGAAAAATATGGAAAAGCATTGTTAGATGTAACACAAAGATATGCTGCTGAACAATGCCGTAAGTTTCAAAGTTATTGGTTACTATTTTATATTGTTGAGATTTTTTATAATCCTTACTTCTTACAAAGTTCTGCTGAGTGAGGACAATATAGAAGAAGATGAAAAAAATGAGAACTATGATAACTCGGATGTCGATGACTCGGACTCCTGGAGTGTCAGTACTTCCAGTTCTAATTCGTATAGAGGTCGTGGTAGGAAACGAAAAAGTGCTGGAGGGTATCGCGGTGGCGCTAAAAAGTACAAACGCACGGGAACCAGGTAATTGAATGAAAATTAAATATTAATTATAAGAGATTCTAAAGTACTTGATTAATTAATAGTACAAGAGGAACTAAAACAACCTCTAAACGAGGGTCAGGCACCAGAGGTGGTAAAAGTTATGGTGCGGGACCAGGACTCATGCATTTTATGTAAACAAATGATATGTGGGACAACCTAATCGTTATATCAATCTGAATTAGACGCAAGTGTCTTGTGTAATTGTTATCGAACCATAATTATTTATTAATGAATGTACTCATGTGTTCGATAAGGTAAATGTCTGTGGTGGCATTATGTTGATGTTTTATTAGTAATGTTAGTTGAACAACGTTGTACAGAAATATAACGATCTTGCGCACTATGTAAATTATAAGCACTCAGGGAAACTCTGTGTGTAAAATTATTATTTTGTAATAACATCCTTGGGGAATAAAACTTTTGTATTATATATTGAATAACAATTTTTATAATTACATTACAGCACAGTCTGATCTTGTTTTAAATTATTTTACATACATATAATTCTTATATACTTTATCTGATAATTTATAATAGACATGAAAATCATAATTTGGATCTTTGTCATTACTGGTATCTACTAATTTTTAATTTAGATAATTTTAATTTTATATTTAATTTCTGTATGAATTAATAATTTACGATTTAACGTTTATTTACATATAAATAGGTAAGTATAATTTATTTTCTGTATTTCAAGCAAAAATCATTTGAAACATTCCTTGAAAAAAAAATGAATCGTTCGGTAATGTACTCATGACTACTTTTATTCATTGTTTATAATGCAGGCTGCATAATTCTTAATTCACGATCCTTATTTTGCAAATGATCCTTCAACATATTCATGATTTCATTATCAAATTCAGGTGGCGTAGGCTTTACACCACTGGCCCAATGAAATATATCCCAATCGTTAGAAGGTAAATTAATCAAACGATCATACTGCTGCAATTGCTTATCGTTAAAACCATCCAAATACTTTTTTGCAAATGTACTCAGTAACAAACCGTTCTCTAGCATTCCACGTTTACGAGATTGATATACAAGCCTGAAATAATACTGACCTTTAAGAACAATCATCTACAGATATAACATTGTGAATATGTAAAGTGTGTAATTCTACATTACCTAGCTCGTTTTAGGGTTGCACTTTCACCTTCACGTTCAATATAAGGTGGTATACTCGGTTCGTGACCCTCTGGATGAACTAAATCATCGAAATTCTTATATCTTGCACAACTTATCGAAATATTCCTAATAAACCATGGTTGTTTAACCTAAAATCATAGAATAAATCATGATCAATATTATGACTTTATATATTTGCATGCGTGCTAATATAAATTTGGAGTAATCAGTACTTACCACCATTAAGCTGGGTCTGAATATGTTATTCATTATTGATTAATATATAATAAATAGATAATCACAATATATTGTAAAACGAACACCAGTTGTTCAGTTCCTTTTCGTATTGACGCGTGTAGTGCAATGGCATCTTTAGCTCGTGACAACTTGTACGAAAATAAAGTTTCCAAATATTGCTTTGAAATGTTTTTTGGCAAAATTTTACTGACATAAAAGTTGAACAATTTGTTTGATTATATTATTCAGTAACATGGATCACATTATTCAGGTCCATGCTTTGGAATAAAACTATTATTTTCTTTATTCTCTTTATAGGACATAAAGTAACTGTAGTAAATATATTTGGTTTATAATAATAGTTTTAAAAAATAGGTCTAATGAAAGTGAAACACGTGAAGTTATTTTTAATTATAAGCAGAGTACAATGGAGGAACAATCTTCAAAGCCTATAATGAAACATGATTCCGAAACATTGATATCCATTTGTTCTATGTTGTCGATGGATGATACAATATTAAATAGTATAATTACAGACCAGAAGAATGATATAGATGAACAAATTAACTCTTCAGACACAATGATAAATAGAACCGTGACAGAAAATTCAAGATATGAAAGGTCATGTAGTATACCTGATGATTATTGTAATGATTGGGAATTATTTCCAGCATCTAGAATTTTTGATTCAACGCAATTACAAAAAGATTTAGAACAAAAATTTAATGATGCACAAACATTGAATTCTATACAAGAAGTACAAAAGGGTATATTGAATGACGAAAGAAAAGATGTTGTCTGGCAGGATAAAACATTGCTTAATCAAGTTTCTACAGAAATTGAATTTTTGGATAATAACGATAAGAAAATTAATACCCGCAACATGAGCCCAAAATGTATTTACAATGATAAAGCAGTGGAGAATGAGAATCAGTGTTATAGTAAAGCATCTGAAGCAAAAGTTCACATGCTGAATTTTAATCAGACTGATCTTAACGTACAAGATAGTACAGCATCAAGCAAAAATATGTATGATGAACTGGCTTTAGATACATCTATTTTCCATGACATAGAAATAGTTAACACATCAATTAATAATTGCTTAACATATGAAAAAGCGCATAATATAAAGGATGCCATCAAAAATGAAAAGAATACATTCCCATCACCAGATAGTAATAAAGTAAGTAAAAAAAGACGCTTAGGATATAATGATGAAGAAAAACAACAAAAAGGAGAAAAATGTGATGATATACAAAAACTTAAAGGCACTGGATCTTTTTATGGTCTGCCAGACAAAGTTAAAACTTTGATATACAAGACGAAGGGAATTACCGCGCTCTATCGTACGTATATGAATATATTATATATATACACATATTAATAACATTTAATATTGTAGAATGGCAAAACGAGTGTTTAAATTTAGAAGCTATAAAGAATAGGAAAAACTTAATATACGCTCTTCCCACGAGTGGCGGAAAAACTTTAGTAGCAGAAATATTAATGCTCAGAGAAATTATATGCAACAAGAAAAATGCTATATTCATTTTACCATTTGTTGCAATTGTCCAGGAAAAGGTATTAATGCTTGCAGAATGTAATGTATTTTACTTGCCATGTCATTTCACTGTATAAAATATTTTTTAAAATAATTACAGGTCAGATCGATGTTTCAGTTTGCAGTAGAATTAGGTTTCTTAGTAGAGGAGTATGCCGCTAGCAAAGGGCAGTATCCTCCAAGGAAAAGACGAAGAAGAAATAGCATCTATATTTGTACAATTGAAAAATCTCTAGGACTAATTAACAGTTTAATTGAATTAAAACGACTTGGAGAGGTATTAAACAAAAATATCACAAATACAATTAAAGAGTAAAATATAAGACTGCAATAAGTTTTTATATTACAGATTGGTATTATAGTTGTAGACGAATTACATTTGTTAGGAGAAAATGGAGGCAGAGGTGCAACTTTAGAAGGATTATTAACAAAAGTTATGTATGCTGATGGTAAGGGTTGTAATTGATTTTCTAGCTTCTGCTTATCGTACAAAAATACAGTGTGCAATAAATAATCTGCAGCTGAAGTGCATATTGTTGGAATGAGTGCTACCATTGGAAATCTGAACGAGGTAGCAGAATTTCTAAAAGCCGATGTCTACACACAAAATTTTCGACCAGTAGAAATAAAAGAATATGTCAAATGCGATGACAACATTTGGTTAATAGATCTAAAAGAAGAGGAGATCTTTTCGGATCCGAAGAAAATAAACTACCGTGTAAGTTAATAAAAATACAAAATACTATCGGCGTACACATTGAAATATAACGTTACTGTTGCTTTCTTTCAAGTATTCTCAAGAAGCAGCCAAATTGGATCCTGATAAAATTGGGGGATTAGTAATGGACGTGATACCAAATGATTCCTGTTTAATATTTTGTTCAAGCCGTAAAAATTGCGAGAACGTCGCACTGTTGTTGATAAAAGTTTTAGTCGAGTGCGTACATCTTGTTAAAAAATCGGGAGTAACAACTTTAAAAAGCTTAATCATTAAGACTCATTATTAATTTTAGAAGATTAGAATATCACAAGACTAAGGAGAAATCTATTCTGCTACGTGCCTTGAGAGCCGAAGGTGTAGTATGTCCAATTTTGAAAAAAACTATTCCGTTTGGAATTGCTTATCATCATTCTGGCCTTACATCTGAAGAAAGAAAATTATTAGAGGAAGGTTTTCTAGCCGGAACGCTCTGTGTAATATGTTGCACTTCGACTCTGGCAGCTGGAGTAAATTTGCCAGCTAGAAGAGTGAGTCTTACAAGTTAATTAATTATGAGCGTTAAATTTATATAATAGCTTCTCGCCAAGTTCTCACTGGGCTGCAGAGGAAGAAATTCACGTGCACACTTAGCCAGTTGTTGTATTATCATTGGATATTTATTACAGGTGATACTTAGGTGTCCCTACGTGGGAAATCAATTCCTAAATTTGAGCAGATATAAGCAAATGATAGGCAGAGCCGGAAGAGCTGGTATGGGAGAAATTGGAGAAAGTATATTAATATGTAAAAGTGGTGAAATACCAAAGGTAGAAATAATTCAATTACGTGACTTATTATTTAATTAAAGTGGGATTGTGAGATAAGTTGTTTCATTTTCTAGGTGAAGGAATTATTAACTTCCAAGATGGATGACTCTATAAGTACATTACACGTAGAGTTATCGCGTGGCCTAAATAATTTAATTCTGAGCTCCATTTTATTTTCATTGGCAACAAATAGACACGAATTGCATAAACTTGTTGGAACCTCACTTCTAGGTGTGCAACAAAGTCGATTAGGTGTAAAAGTTAAGACACTAACTGATAAGACAATCACTATGCTCATGAAAGCTGGTGTGATTAAAGTCAAACAAACCACAACTCGTTGTGACGTTCGGCCGAATTTAACTGTTGTTCTTCCATCTCAAGAAATGTCAAATGTTGAAACAACAACACCTGTTAAGGGGAAAAGAACTGTTGTATTAACTAGCAAAACTTCCCTTGAGATTTGCCAATTGGGTAGAGCTGCGATGAAAGGTATGATATTGATTAACAAAAATGTTAACAAAGTGCGTTCTATTTTTTAGTTAATTAATAATTGCAAATTTTTGGTAGGTTCTATCGATTTGGATTCTGCATATGACTTATATAGGGATTTAAAAATTGCACAGAAGCACTTGGTACTTCTCAATGAACTTCATCTTTTATATTTGATAACACCTTACGACCTGGCAAATCAAATAAAACCAGTGGGTTCTGTCTACTATGACGTGGTAAATTTATATTTCTTATTTCTAGTAGATAAGTCATATACTTAATTGATTTTTAATATTTTATGTTGTTTATGGCAGGTCACGAATTTAACGCCAGAGCAAATGGAAACAGCGAGAATATTGGGAATCAATGAAATGACAGTATGCAAATTGAGAGATGGAATATCACCTAAGGTATAATATCTTTGATATTGTCATCAATTGTTTCTACTGATAAATTATAGACATATTGTAGAATAAATGATTCTCTTTTTATTTAGAACGTTGAAGCGAAAGTTATTCAAAGATTTTATTTAACTCTGATACTTCACGAAATATTGAATCAGCACTTAGTTTTTACGGTTGCTGAAAAGTACCAAGTGAGTCGAGGAATTGTACAGAATTTGTTAAATTCGGCCTCATCGTTTGCTTCTGGGATAGTTCGATTCTGTGAGGTAAATTAATAGCACTTTATTATTCGAGTATAACGCTTCTAATAAATATGGAAAAATAAAATTTTGTAGGAAATACCTGAATTCTGGCCTTTCAAGGTCTTGCTATCGACATTTAGTCAGAAACTGATGTACTGCTGCTCGGCAGAACTAGAGTCATTGATGGAACTTCCATCTGTTAAAGTGGTAAGATATTTTGGGTTTTTTAAACAGAAAATAAATTAAATACAAATAATAGAAAAAAATTATCTTTCTTGTTAGGGACGGGCAAGACAGTTGTTTAATGCTGGATACAAAACTTTGCAATCTATAGCAATGGCAAATTCGAAAGACATGATTGATAAGATAGAATATTTGCCTAAGAAAACAGCAAATCAAATAATAGCAGCAGCCAACGTAAGATATTTACATGAAAAAAGAAATAAATCATATTGGTCTGGGTTTAATTGTAAATTTAATTTTTTTAGCTATTAATTTTAGAAAAGGTCGAGAACTTGCGGGACGAGGCTGAAAACTATTTGGAAGGTTTAGATCCAAACTGTATCATGTAACATTTACTGAAACCGTAATATCTCGAGTTTCTATATTCTTTAGGATAAATAAGGCGATTCGATATAAAAAATCTATTATCGTTCTGTACACTCCAATAAGTAACAGACTGATGGTAGACCATAACTGTTCTAGTCCACTTGTTTAATAATTCATATTTATATTTTTTATACTTTTGTATAACTCATTGTTGTTTTCACTCAAACATGTAAATCCCGTGATACTTGAAATAACAATATCAACAAACGTACAACATATGTACTGTGCAAAAGTGCAAATTGAACAATTGTTTTTCATTGTTAAGTCCAACCTACTTTTGTGCTTTTCAGAACAATGCGTTTACAGTATAGCGTATTGTTTGAGCGAGCACATACATAAATAATGTCATACTGTGATTGAAAGTTACTTACAAGAATTAAAGTAACGTTTAACACCCGTTGGTACAATAAAATATATTGCAATTTCTAGAAGTGCGTAAGTCCTCACACAATTGTTTTATTCTGTCACCAACTGTTTTATGTACAAACGATACAAATGTGTTAGTCGCAAAAAAGGACAAACAAAAGTATTATCTCTTTTTGTAGAGACAAGGTTTCAGTGACAGAGGAGGAAGTTTTTTGTCATTTCTATTAATGTCCTTAACTTTTTTGAAATCCATAAAATAGAACAGATTGTGAGACAGATCCTTCCATGTGTTTATAAAACCGTAATTCTCCAAGATCTTTATGAAGTCCTCCACTTTATCAAATCGGCTCTCGACTTCGGCAATTTTTAAAAGTCCACTGTAACAATAAAATACCTTGATATTAAATTGGCTCTTAGTAAATCTATGTAACTAAGAAGTATATTTCATAAATTATTCTTACTCTTTTTTGAGAACTCTGTTGGCTTCTATCAAGTAGTCATTTAGATTTGTTCCCATGAGTGATAAACAGAATACTACAACATGAACTCCATTCGTTAATAACGGAGTATGTGCCATATCACATGCTTTTACATTATCATTAATAGCAACTAAATCAAATGAATGTACTTCTTGTGGTACAGACATAGCAAGCCTAGCTTCTCCACATCCAAAATCAGCAATCACAAAATCTTTTGACCTGTGAATACAAAGCATGTAGATGAAAATAGCTTAATTCTACTTGTCAATAAATTACAGAATAGAGACATACATTTTTTTAATTGAATCTATTATGAGATCCAATGGATTCAATGGCCACTGTTCTACTTGTTTCTTATAGCCTTCGTGATATGCTTTAAATGAGTCAGGATCTTCTTTAAAGTAATTGTTTGATTCAAAACTTTTGCTGTTGTACAATTGTTCATTTAAATACCTAAATCTAGATGCTCTCAATTGATTCATCATACGATCCCTCAGACTTTGTGGCTGTTTGGACTTTGATGAAGTACCACCGTCTTGTTTCTGTTTAGCTGCAAGCATTTCTTTAAGTTTTTCCACATTCAATTTTCGACTGCCTTTTGATTTCGAATCATTATTGGCAGTCAATGAGCTGTTTGTCATTTGAGATTTACAGATCACTGTCTGAGCAGCTATTTTCTTTTCTTTTATTTGTTCTACTTTTTGAATTTTCATAGCTTTCTCATTTTCAATAGTTATGCTATCCTTCTCTATGTTAGAATTCTTCTTTTTCTTCTTCTTCTTTTTTTTACTCTTATTTTTATCTTCATCAGTCTCTTTCTCTTGAGCAATCGACTGATCAATACTTTCCTGCAACTTTGCTTTCTTCTGAGCCTTCCGTAATTGTGATTTACTCTGAGCTTCAATGTTGTCCTTTATTTGTTGTGTCAATGAGTCAATACTTTTTTGTACTTCAATAATATTAGCAGCATTACTATCTGTATATCCATTTGAAAATTTCTCTCCCTGTTCCGTCATATTTTGTTTTCTATCATTAATAACAATGCTCTCAGTATCTTCAAGACCATGACTGCTCTCATCAAGCCTCGCTTTCTTTTTATTTTTCTTATTCCTCTCTACTCTTTGATCCGTTGTAGTTATATTGTCTGTTATAGTTTTAGCATCATCTTCCTGTGTGTTTAGTTTCTTTGTACTTTGCTCCCCATGCGAATTAGCATCTGCCATTCTTCCTTTTTTTAATTTCTTTTTCTTTCGCTTATGAGTTTCATTATCTTGTTCAGGATTGTCAGGATCTACTGAAACTTGTAGTTCCGTTTCAGCATTTTTTTGCAATTGACCAGCATTGTTTATATCCCGATTTGTTGTTTGTTCCTTCTTCTTGTTTTTCTTTGATTTCCTCTACAATACATGCAAAGAACAAATGGATTATTATATACAATCCTATATTAAGTCATTGACATACTTCATACAAAAAACATGAAATATTTGTTTGTTTTTCGAATGAAAAACATGCACGTGCTACTACAGTCAGCCATTATAACCTTAATTATAATATACCTTTTGAAATAACTCTTTGCTCAATTTATCGCCAGTGTCATCAGCATCCCACGCATTTTCTTCAAAGGCGCCCATCATTCATATCTTTTTTAAATTGATTGACCAGAAGTAATATTACTCAATATTCTTCTTGAATTTACACGTCCGTACACTCTTTTCAGCACCATCTATAACGCACAGTTGGTTCTAATAAGATTTATAAACAACAAAAGATTGTTGGTCCATACAATCGGTAAAACAGTAAAATAATCTACGGTCTAATTCACACGAATCCAGGTTCACGAAGGAACAAATAATTAGAAATACATTAAATAGCAAGAAAGCGGATATAGATTAAAATTACGTGAAGTTAAAGAATCCGAAGTCTGCGCGAACGATACACTTGTCAATAGTTGAAGCGTGCGTGAATCAGAGTATAAAATAATTATTTTGCTGAAAATTAAGATGAAATTTTGACGTGTGAGAATTTAATCTCTGCGACGGAAGTCTTCTACCAGAACGTTCAACTACGCAAGTCGCGAAGATTCCTTTGAAGCGCAAGAATATATTCTTGCATTAGCAAAACGCCATAGTCGTCACGAGAAGTTACAAGTGAATGGTGGAAAACTAACCATGTAGAGATATATTAACCTCCAGAGAAATTGACTAGTAAAGCCGTAAAATGGTGTCGATTATTAAAAATCAATTGCTAAAACATCTGTCAAGGTGTGTAAGAGTTCCTTTATGCTATCTCGTCACGATCCGCTTAAGCGTATTTTAACATATCGTACAATTGCAACGCCCTTGACATAAGCGAAGACACGTTACTGACAGTTTTTTTTGTTCTTTTGTGTCTTGTCACTAGCCAGCCGTTGTATTTTATTCTTAATAAATACGTTGATTGTTTATAATGAAATATATTTCTATACCTGGAAACTTCTCTTTTGTTCTTATGCTTCCGTACACCTCAATGTCTATTTATTCAGCTCTCATTTTTGTTATTGTATATTTTTAGATTTGGCATAGACTCCATGAATTCCTATCTTAGAAAGGCTTCTATACTTGTATTGTGTTAGCAAGTCATGATGCATCGTAACTTTTCTTTCAGGTTCACAAAGAATCTCTCGGCAGATAAGATTAATTTGAGTACGTTCAAGGGTGAAGGTGAGCTTACTAATTTGGAACTGGATGAAATCGTATTAACAGACTTATTGGAATTGCCATCATGGTTGAGATTAACTAGCGCTTGGTGTAATAAAGTTTCCTTTAGGATACAATGGACCAAGCTGAAGAGTGTTCCTATATTTTTGGTAAATTAAATGTATTGAAGGAATATTTTTATAGTAGAATCATTTCTAATTTTTAATATTTATAGAGCTTGGATGAGGTACACATAGAAGTGGAGACATGCGAAGATTTGAGAAGCATGTCTTCACCGCAAGGCTTGTCTTCATATGCAGGTCCTGCCAAATATTCATTTATTCACAAAGTAATTGATGGCATAACAGTGGCTGTTAATACTGTAAATGTTACGTTTAAAAGTCCTGCCTTCATTGCATCGGTCCAGGTATATAATTAAAACATGGATATTAACACAGCAAAGCATATGGTTGATATAAGAATGCCACAAATTCATCCTGTCTCAATTATATGTTATAGATGTCGCGAATACTTGTGGAATCTAAATCACCAACGTGGATGCGTAGCGATTTAAGAATGACGCGTTTAAAAGATCCTGACAGGGGTCAATTGCTCATTTTTAAAGAGTTAGAATGGCAGACAGTTAGAATAGAAGCGCGCAGTACCAAAGACAAGGAACTTACGCCACTCCGATTACTAACAAATCAAGCGAAATGTCGAATTACCATAAAGAAACGGATATCTGGTTAGTTTAGTCATTTTTCATTTTCCTTAATTACGCGTAAGATATATCCAATAACAATTCTTAACATTTCCTATAGATTGTTTTGTCATGGGCTCCAGACTAGTTCTTATACTCGATGATCTTCTATGGGTACTAACAGATTCTCAGCTTAAGGCTGCTCTCCATTTCCTGGATTCCTTAGGTGGTTTAGTAGAAAAGGCAACAGTTCTAGAAAGAAAAACTAAGGCCGCACGAAAATTGGAGGTAAATTAGTGACATTAAGGAAATGAAGCATTCAAGATATTAAACCAGCTATCCAAACTTTTCAAAGGTTCTGCCAGAGTATCAGGCACAAATTTCGCAACAAGCCAGAACAAGAAGCCAATATAATGCAGCTATCTCTAAAATATTTTCAAGATATGACGTGGTGGAGACGTCCTATCATTTTCTTTCACAAAGGATTGATCTGCATTTATGCGATGACCCTGGAGGTATGACATTAGTGAAAAAAAGCAATAAGATTATAACAACATGTACATTCTTCATCAAATATTATTTTTTCCTAGCGGGTAGATCACTTCATCCAGAATTGAAAGACGGTGGAGCTTTGCAAATATCTTTGGTGAAATTTCAAGTAGACTATTATCCTTATCATTTGGCAATGGCTGACAGAAAGCATTGGGCCAAGTATAAAGAAAGCGCCACTCCACATAGTCAATGGCTTCAACAGTCATTGAATACTTTCCGTGGTCAGTTTATGGATCTCATTGATTCAGGCAGATCTCAACATTCACCGTTGACCAGAAGCCAAGGAAATGTTACAGGTTCGTTTTACTCTGTCTGGACTATTTTGTATCGATCGATACATTTTCTGCGGTCATCAAATAGAGAATGTTATCCATATTTCTTTTATCTTATAGCAAATAATATTAAAGTTGGAGATGATCAGGATAAGAGTGGGCACTCACAAAATCAAAATGTAGGTTCACACGATCAGAAAAGAAGTTCACAACATCCTAGTGGCAATCCAGTTAAGAATTATGTGTTAGAGCAACTTGCCAAGTTAATGACAACTTGTGTGATCATTAGAATTGATGATTTCACTTTATATAAAGTGACAACATCATCGCGAAAGCCTGCACCAAAAGAATTCATTACAGGTAGGATGATTCTTTCATTTCTTAATTAAAAAAAAAGAGACAAAGAAAATAAATATTTGATTCGCTTAAAGCTCGTCGTTAAGTATATAACGACAATGTCTTGCACCAGCAATTTAAGTCAATAATAATTATTATTTGACAATTGCACAGCTCAAACAAGGAAGAAGCCTTTATCAGGTATAATCGACAAGTAGCTGTGTTGTGCTTGCTTAGGTGTAAAATTTCATTTTTGGGTTTATGCTCGTCATCGTTTTATTTGCGAGACTCGTGTTATATTTTTTATCTACGGGATTCTATACTCATTTAATAGGCATGTAAACTTTGACACTTTCTGCAACAAGATTGTTAAATAAAATTGCATATTTCGCATTACATCACAAGGGAAGAGTGCAATTCACCAAAGTTTGATTAACGCTACAATTAATGTACACTTTTTTCATAGAGTATGAGCATACAAGTAGAGTTCAGGTGTTGTGTCGGTTCTCTTGCATAATTAAAAGTAGTATTTAAAGAACGATTACAATTTTATTACATGTCTTTTGTTCTATGTTTAGGTGATCGTGACAGATTCTGCCTACCAGAGGATGTAACTATACTTCATGCGGAATTCACCTACTACTACTATCCAGGCGATATTAATTTCCCATGTAATATCATATACATATCATTATACATTGCTTCTACTATTATTTTAATGATGATTCATTGTCGATCAATTATTTAATAATCTTCTAGTACCCCCACCGAAGTTTTATGTGCAACTTAATCCCATACAAGTGAACTTCGACCTTTGCTCCTGCCTTTGGTTCAATTCGTTTGCACTCAATCTTCATCATTCGTTATTGGACAGAAATAACAAAGGCCCTAATAACCAAGCCAATCTTATGTACTTCGACGTGAAGATCGAAGCCATTCTCCCCAGAGTAAGTGAATCGTACAGCGCAAACTTTGACAGATCCACAAAAAATCACAAAAATTTTTTAATACAATTTATAGATAGTATTCGAGAGTCAGCAGGACTATCCAAATCAAAGAGACAGGCCAAAATCCTTGCACCTTCAAACATCCAGGGCTACGGTAACCAATGTCAGGTCCACAGAGAAATCCTCCAGAGCTGACTTAGCGCAGTGCTTAAATGCATTTCAAATGGGCCAGATGTTTTTTGGTGCTGAATTCCCAAGTAAATCAGGAGACTATCACGTGGTAACCAATAAATTTCTGGAACACTGCGCAGGTATATTTTAGCAAACAATCTACTTAAATCCTATGTTATATTTAATCTTCTAATTTATTCTTTAAACAATGCAATATTTTAGGGACTGATGGTATCAGATCGCTACCACCAAACTTCAGTAGTAATTCCATAAATGAAATGGTCCGTCAATTGAGTCGAGAACTTCTATGGATCGAAGCTAAAGATGTATGGTGTTGTAACTTTGAGCCTGTATGGGGTGATTTTCTTGGCGCGAGAGCAGTAGGACAGAATCGTCCTGTACCATTTTTGGATGCATTTCCACTGACACTCTGGGTTCATATGAAAACCGGTGCATCGGCAAAAGACACACCGGAATCTGCAGACATTCACGGTTTGGCATACATTGGAAACTTAGTGAGCATTCAGATAAATCATTACCAGTACCTCTTCCTTCTGCGACTCTCGGAAATCATTTCTGAACTGGCCACGTACTTAGCCGTCGATTCCAATAAAATATTACAAGTAGAGTCAGGAGGATCGCTAGTAATAGGAGCTCTGATTCCACAAGTGGAAGTCACATTCGTAATGCCCTCGCAAACACCTGGCAAAGAAAATTCAGGTGGCGATTTAGAATCTGTTGTACCGGATTCTTCGAGCATAGCTGACGACCTGGGTTCCTCTATGCCTTGGCAGAACAATACGAATACTAAGGTGGACTTCACCACAAAGAGTATTAGTACCAACTACGAAGAAGGAATGACACCTCAGAGCGACGGAACGGGCATCTTGTGTACGGATTTATCACTTGCTGGAATGACAGCGCCAACGGTAACTTTCAAACAAAATGGCAATAAAAAATGGGACAATCCTTTCGGTACTTCCACCACCACCACCTTCCATGAGCGTTCGTTGACTGCCACAGAAATTGATTCAGGACCTACACAGACAATATTGAAACACAATAAACCAGATGTAGGCGCTGCTACTCCTTTCATACCGAATAACTTCAACGTTGGTTTGTCTTCCATGAAGAAAGGATTTAGCAACCTGATGACTTCCATTGATTCCGCCCTGAAACCTTCTCCGGAGGATGGTAGTAGCGACACTATCTCAATGAGAAGTGACGTAAGCTCGGATAGTGAAAACTACGTTGTGGTCAGTCTTGAGGATCAGGAAAAGGTTGACGCCATGTTTGCTATTGATAATACCATCAGGATAACGAGTGTGGAAGAAGCTAGTGAAGTCGTCGAGGAGACTCCTGATACACAGAGCGAGCGATCGGTGGATAGTGTATGCAAAAGGAGGGACTTGGTGCGTTTTCATTATCCTTAGGACTTGCTAAAGTAGAATTGCAATTATAAAGTTATGAAAGTTTAACGAATATCTTGTTTCCAGGTATCGATGGCGACATTTAAGTTATCTAAAGTTGAATTTATTCAACAATCGTCAGGATTTTCTTCAGCTATTAAAGTGCAGGTATCCAATATTGGAAGCGAAGAGTGTTCTTCGATACCCTGGGATGAATTTCAGGTGAGTCGCTCTCACATTGCTTCTTACTGCAATTTTTTCTTATTTATTTATTCACATAAATATTATGGTACTGCGACTAGTTGTTTGACGTATCCTCGACTTGATCTTCGCAAATTGTGACAAAGGGAAGGTATATACTTTCGAATCGAACATGTTCTTTATTGTTTTTTGGCTTCCATCTTTTAAAGATATTTCTCATCTCGATGTTACTTTTCATATTGTACAGCTTTTATCGCCTAGATCTGTTTTTTTGTTTTTTAATAAAAAAAAGGAGCTTACTTTGTCTGAAAGTGAAGATAACATAGAGAATTATTAACCTAATTGGTACATGTGAAAAGTACTAACAGGCTTTTTGGCTAAATTTCTATTGAATTCATTACATACATATCCGTATAAGACGTATCTATTTCTATATCTCATACAAGAATGCTTTTGTCCTCTACACAAATTTTTAGATAAGATTTAAAAACATGTAACTAATGAAAATTGTTTTTTATGTAGTCAATTTACTATGCCATACAGTTATATATATATATACATGAATGTATATATACATATATTTATACAATTTTTGTCTTTTAACTTTTTTGCATGCCTTCTCCCGCGTCTCTCCTTCTCTTGTGAATGTTTTTGTGTGGCACTTGTGGCAGGCCAAAAGAAAGGTATTGGCAAATAAATTTATATTTTACTTACTTTAGAAACATTACAATGAAATGCATGTTACATTCACTCGGATGGCAAAACACTCCAATAAAATAAATAATCACGTTACAATAATAAATATATATTTTAATGAATGTTATATCAGTCATTAAACAAAAAGAAAATGTATTTCTTATAAAGATTGTGAATTTTTTCAAGGAAAATTAGCACATCAAATCAACTTAATTTTATAACTTATAATTATATACATAGCTTGTAATTATAATTTAACTAACTTAATTTGTGAAGAATTATCAGCGTCTACCAACGAATCAGCGTTACCGAGGCATCTACTATTTTGCCATCCGAGTAGCATAATCTAGTCCTAAGTCAAAAAAATCTTGCACCAGCCTCATTGATTTGGGACGTGTCAATGTATTATGGACTCCCTATAAAATTCACTCTAAGAAGGGCTGAAGCATGGATACAAGCAAGCCGACATGTTGCCGCTTCGCATTATTAAGATGAAAGGGCACGCAACGTTTTAATGATTTCTCTTATTGATGTATCAAAGTCTCACAGCTCGCAAA
Source organism: Trachelus tabidus (assembly GCA_030142655.1). Classification (NCBI taxonomy): domain Eukaryota; kingdom Metazoa; phylum Arthropoda; class Insecta; order Hymenoptera; family Cephidae; genus Trachelus; species Trachelus tabidus. Next base: position 26,606 of record JARQTI010000703.1, read on the forward strand.
CGCACATTTACCAACCGACCCATTACATACATAGCTTTCTGATACGATGCATGTGATCCAAAAAATACCAATATGAGGGATATAAGGATCCATATGTAAAGATCTGCATGCGCCAGACAGTTGTACGAGCGTTAATCATTCGCTAACGGGCTTGCACCTACGTGCAAAATGATATTTATACAAGACATAAAATAAGGAGAGACAATTTACAGTACTGAAAATGATACATCAATGTAGGATTATCACTCGGCTAGATTCTTAAAATAAATATTAATTATAAGCAGTAATTTAATTAAGCTACCTGTATAGTGGATATTCAGATGCAACCATTTATGTCATTAATATATTCTGTGGAGCAGAGCAAATTCAGTTCTCGTACGAGAGGATGGTTCGAGCTACCATCGGATTCAGACTGTAGATCCCGCATAAAGATGCGACTGGATCATGGCCTCAAGAACAAAGAAGACTCGCGAAGACTGTCGCATGCTAGCCAAAGTACCAGTGGCAGCAGCAGAAGATCATCTCAAGATCTTGGTGTACTGGCAGAGCCAGAAACGAATATTTATAATATGTATCTCCATGACAAAGTCAAACTGCTGGCTCTGTTTGAAGACAAACTAGAAGTCAAGGTTGTTGATGTACCATTGACATTGTCAATGAGCTCAGTCACAGGACTGACTGACTTGACAGAAGATGAAGTCATACCGAAGCCTATCCCTATGCAGGTGCGGTGGATAAAAATATTAATCCTATTTATAGGTTAACCATTTAGATTTATAATGACGAACTTGTAATTTATATTTTTGCATTGTAGATCTTTCTGGAAAATATTTCCTTGCGTTTGAACGAGGACCGACCACCTAACAATATAACATCTCCTGGTCCAATTCCAATAGATCTGAACATATCTAAGCTTAGGATATCCCGGGATTCCGATGGTGTCTTTCATATTGAACCTGTTGGTAAGTAAAAGAAGTATGTGCCAAATTAGTTTATCGGTCTCAGCTGCCACTTGCTATTTGTTAGTTTGTTTTTCAAGATTGGTATATGGTTATAATAAGTTACAATGACTTTTAGGTGCTCGACAATAATAAAAGAGTAATTCTTAAGAATAATAAGCAGACTATATAAAAGGCTTTGTTTATAAAAAAAAAGGAACGCCCAAATAAAGTTTATGTATATAATACATTGCAATAGGTTGCATTAAAAAGTAATAGTATGTTTCCGACTTATCAATCTTCATTATCTTTATAATATTTTCTTATCACATGCAAGTGGCAGATATCAGTTTCACAGTAATTGACATATGTGCATAATTGTTTCGTGCACTCAGAAGGCCTTTCGAATGTGAGCATTGGTATATCACACTTAGACAATTAGAATTTGCTTTTGCTGCTTCTGCCAGCACAGCCATAGTCAGAGTCCTTCGCTGAATTAGAAATGTATATGAATAGAGCCACTACAAAGACCTAGTTTCCATAGATCATCTAAGGGATCTCTTTGAAATATGAATAAGCACTTATGTACCTGATAAATATAATATCCATCAATACTATGGCTTTAGAAAACATTGTGGTTTCAGAAATCCCTTGGATTAGATTTTAGAACACATTGAGAATTACAATAAACAAAGTACAGGCATGAAATGTCACTAGGTAGATAAAAAAAAGGCGCAGTTTGCTTAGCAGAAATTCTCGAACAAAAATCACAGTTCTCTTGGAATCAGCATGGCTATAGAGTTCCTAGTTGAATTTTACAAGCAGAATGATGTTTCAATACACGCTCTTGTAAAACGTCTCTTAGAAAAATTATCATTCACGCATGTAATTTTTATGCATTAAATTAATTGCAGTGAGCATTCCGGAGGAGAGCTCGTCGAACATCACCATCTCTAGTGAGAAAATACAAAGTAGTAAGGACATCGAGCGTGAACTCGAGCTGGATACCTTGAAGCAATCTAGCAGACAGTTAAAATCTGACAACGAGGAACTGAAACGAAGACTGGTAGCCTTCGAAAGACTTTTAGAAGAGAATTCAAAGCTAAGACGAGCCAAGGAAGAGTCCGAGGTGCTAAGATCATGCTTAAACGCTGCCCAGGATGACGTCTCAACCTTGTTAGAAGAGAAACGGAGCCTCCAGGAAACCGTCACAGAATTGCAAAATCAATTAATGGGTAACGGTCCGGGAAATAGTAACAGAATGTCCTGGTCCATTAAAAGATAGCATACCAGTTGTTTTGACTGTTCAAAATGCTGCAGCGCCAACAAGTCGTAACGTATGAAATATTTCCTTGTACGTTGCGCACGTATTTTAATAACGTTCTGAAACCTCGGCAAAGAATTGACGATGGAATTTACAAGTATCATCATGGAATTGTCATAACTTGAATTTATTGGACGCTGAGACCAAGGCGAAAACGCGAATTCAATTCATTTAGATTCTATTATTTAATAATATTATGAATTTCCCTTCTAATCACGTCTGCCACCATCACGCTAGTAACTGCCGTACAGACCTTTAATGTCTAAAAAACAATAGATTGCCCGGTCGTGGCGTTATTGTGAATAGAGTCGCAGGTGATGTTTGTGTGATGCTGTAAGTGTCTACTATCAAATCTGATCAAGTCAAAGCACTTTGTGATTGTGACTTCTTCAGAACTAAATTTTACATTCGCTGAAGTTGTCTTTAGCATTTGAATTTGGATATGACGTAGACTCCTAACGTATGTTATACTTTGCGATATCATGTACAATACTATTTGTCTTTGTATCTAAAGAGGAAGGCCCTTACACAAAGAATACAAGGTTTCGAGCGATAGACTATAATTAATTGCAATATTTAGGCTCGCCTTTAAATATTTTTTATCAATTAGTTATATTATCTGAGATATATGTATAATTAGATCTTCTGCACTATACTAATATTTGCTGTTGATATTGTATAACACATCGTACAACTCCAATTGTATATAATATGTATACCGTGTTAAGTATGCTAGTCAGAAGGCGAAACAAGTTTATTGTCCTATTTCACTATTATACGTGATTGACACAAAACTTTTTATGTAAAAATGATAACAATATTTCGACGAACTTAGCTTTATTTATCGTCTTATCAAGTTTAATACAGGCGAATGCAATAGAAGCATTATGTATATTTCAAAGCAGAATGAATTTTGGTTCCGATAGTTCGTAAAAAATGGTTTTGTATATTAAAACGGAAAAGATAAAAAGCGAAAGTCGTGACATTAGGGAGATATTGGTAAAGAGGATCAACTCCCGTGTATTTTGTGTCCGAAATAAAATTTCCAAGTCTGTTCAGAACTTCTATGCTGGTCCAGCATATCTCTCGTGCCCACAGCATCCATTAGGCCTCAGATACATAATACTATAAGAGGCTGATTCTTTTTATTAATATTTCTACGTTGGTCATGATTGTGTATGAACATATCAGGATTATGATGGATTTTTTAACAGAAATCATTATCCTGATACGCATTGAATAACCGCACTTTCCGGTGAGAGTGCAATGGCAATCTTGGAGCTGTATGAAAAATAATTTATGAATGAAAAGTGATACGTGATATATAGATTGTTCTCTTAATTAATTTGTATTTGGTAGTGAACGAGGATCATGAAATTTCGGACTGCAAGCTGATCCTCTGTGAACAGTCACAATGGAATATTTTTCTAGTATAAAGTCATTAAACAGATGTGTCCAGGAATGATGTTTTAGGTGTAATCGAACGTTATTATTTTCTAATCTGTTTTCATATAATACTCTCAAAGCACGAGCTAATATTTAAAATGAAATGGTGTTAAATTAAGATAGACGTTGTCGTCGATTTTTATTATCAGACGTCGTACTTTGAGATGTATTAGAATAATGAAGCTTTGAAGTCATCCGTGATAACTGATAGGAATTCATTTAGCGCATAGTATATGACTTGTATGTAAGTTTTGCCTATTGGCCTTTGGAATTGTATAATTCTTTAGACTTGTCTCTTCGCAGTTTCATTATTATACTTGTTTTTATGTTCTATGAAAGAGTATTATGAACAAGACGTATTGTTTGTACACTGCAACCTGATACATGTTAATATTAAGATCTAAAGTATATTTCATTGAAATTTCAAACTTAATACCTTTTTGTTTGTATTACACTTCTCTTAATCATATCCTGCCAGTTTATAATACTGCTATCATAGTTACATAATGCAAGAATGGATCTCTGGTGAATATGATGAGAACATTATATGCAACTCATTTAATTTTTCCTATCGACCAGATTAAAAATTTTGCTAGGAATAATGTTCCGAGCTATACTCATGATAGAAGATTCCATAGTTTGGTTACAATAACAATAATATTATTTATACTATTTTTGATGAATATTATTAGAGCCAAGGATTACAATGAAAATGAGGTAAATTCATGCATCAAAACTGACTGTAAGGTTCAAAGTGAAACTTCCATTGAGAAATAGTATGGAGTTTATCTGTCTTTTCAAAGCGATAGTTTTCCATGCGTTATGCCTATCGGCATTGCTAGTGCATAATACTAATTCATCATGTACAAAATTGAGCGTATATTAAGAAAAGCGTCTCATTCCCAAAGGTTATTCAAAACATTTCTTGTCTCTTTGCGAATGGAATAATTGTATACTTTAATTTTTTTAAAGACTGGGAAGTTACTCCTAACGACTGAGTAGGTGCAAGTGGGGGTTTAGAATAATTAGAAGCAAAGATACTACATATAAATTTATAATTCTGTTTTCTATGTATGACTTATCTATATGTATATCTACAATGACTAATATGAGTTCATTTTTAACTAATAACTAAAATTCTCATATCTTATCGTTAGACCGAACAGAAACTGTGTACAGTGCAATTTGTTATTATTATTCTATCAAGCATCTAAAGAATGCTTCCTTATTTCATTTAAAGTTTGTTCTTAAAGCAAACCTATAAAAAATACTGGCTGCATTCAGTAAGTTTTTATATTAATGTCAAAGAAGGTATCATTATATCGATTAATTGTTAAAACTTCTTGACATTATTTTTACAGCCATAACTTGTTGAATGTATTCAGTAATACGAACTTATTGTTTTAGGTGGTTTAACTCTAATACCATAGCTTTAGAGTACAAAAAAAATCTATGAAGTTTGCATAACAGATTTGAATGTAATACATGCAGCAAATGTAGATGTGAAGCAAGCTTCAATGATATAATCGGATATATGATTTTTACAGGATATACATTTTCTTGGGTGTTGTGAATTATATACGAATTTATTGTTTCCTGTATTTCTGTTCCTTATTATATCAATATTCCTTGTTGGAATTGCTAAACACTAGCCTTAGTATAATGAGTTTGCCTTTTTGCAATAATTGTCTTTGTAATCAAGCAACAGGTAATAATTATTCGTAACTGTTGAGTCTAATAGATAGTTAAATATTCAAATCCATCCTGGTCTTAAAAACACATTCTCAAAAAAGAGTATGAAATAAATTCGAACAAAGTATAAAAGTGTTTCTGTTACAAAAAAATAATATGAGTTTTACAATTGTAATGCCTTTTATTATCATTAAAAACACTTGCATTTGTGAAATTACCAAAATTATATTAAACGTAGCAGTACAACAAAGGAGGAATTAATTTTACGAATAAAGTAACGATGAAGCAACAACGGTTATAGAAACAATAAAACATAGAATAAAGTATCGCAAAATAAATAAATAATTTCCATTACTCACATTCCTGAAGGATTTAGACGAGCTCTTCTTTGTATTGTATTTAGGATTTGAAGCACCATTTTTGAATAGACGCCATATAAAGGTTGAAAGGAAGGGGTCGCGGGTACCCATACTTTCCACTGGTTTCCACCATTTACATTAACGTTCAACCACTTAAATAGCTGCATAAGCGAGCTGGTTGGAATCGGTTAAAGTCGGGACAATTCGGAACCAGTCGGACAGTGACGAGCAGTGACGAGGAGGCGAGACGAGCGAAGCAGTGTAGTACGTGCGGACCGGACTGTTGTGTGATTTGAACGGAGAGGGCAAAAAAGAAGTGACCGAAGAGGTATCATTGCTGGATGTAAGTACATTTTGACAAAGGGATAATATAGGCAAAAAATGTCCTCACAGTTTAGAACATTTATTCAGCCGTTTATTCGTTACACAGTGAAATTGTAAAGAGCTTTCTAGTAACGTTCGAACTGTTGTAGAGAGAGTGAGAAACTTTTACGAGAGGAATCATGTTCCCAACAAAATGGTAACGTTTTGTTGGATTCTTTGAGTTCCTGTTTCACTGTCTGGTTTAAAGGATAAAACATTTAAAGAGGAGAGTGCTTTAACGCTCTCATGCTAAAAGTTACGTTCTTTTTCAGCAAAGAACACGATCACTCATCGTTCTACAAGTTCTTGCAGATGGACAGTCAAAAGAATACCGACTGCTACTTTTTCTACTATTCAACATGTACAAAGGTGAGATACTGGTTAATTTTAAATATTAGATGTCTTGATTTTTTGCCAGTGGAATTTGGCTCTTGTTATTTCTATCTAGAATCAATTCCATATTGTGTCTAAATGCTTCGAATGTGAGATTAGGTCGGCCATGTTGAAGCCGTGTTGTAATTTATTTTCAGAAAAATTACCGGTATCTACATTTATTCCTCGTCATTATTATTTTGCCAGTAGCTTTGTTAAATATGAACTTTATAAATATTTATATATTCTTAAAATATATAGATTTATTAAGTAAATTCTATATGGCGAATTGTACATACAGTGCATGTTGAACCTAGTTACAAAGTTGGTGACCCACATCTTGTAAGGATAAGGAAACGAAGAGGAAACTATATGTGACAATGTGTTGCATGTAAATAGTGATAAATAATACTTTAAATATGAGTTGTTAAATTAATAATTATATTAATTAACGAGAAACTATAATAGTCTGTTTCTAGTGGCGCTATTAATACTTGCAGTATATCGAAGCTGGAATTAGGCACTGCGAGTAATTGTATAGCGCTTTTAGGAATATTATCATTTTAAATACTTATGGAATATAATATCTTTTTATATTTTTATCAACCAACTACAATTATGCTGTTATAATTTTACAGGGTGATAGCTGTGCGTTCAGACATGAAATAGCTGCCTTGGGCTCGGAGATCATGTGTCTAAATTGGCAGCAGGGTAATTGCCTCAAGGAATCCTGCTGCTTCAGGCACATGGAATTGAAGGTAAATATGCCCCCAATTAAAATCCTATGCTTAATGTCTTTCCAAATGCTTAGCCGACATACTGCAAATTATTACAGAAAAATCGTAGATCGATTCCATGTTACTGGGAAACACAACCAGGTGGCTGCAAGAAATTACATTGCTCGTTCAAGCACAGAAAAGCTCCTCGAGACAGCAGCACGTATTCCATCCATCCTGTGAGGACTCCAACCTTCCCACCGAAACCAGCAAATCCGGAACGGACCAATCGTCAGGGTAAGACTCCCGACAAGATCTACACTGCCCCAGGATCATCACGTACGTGAAATCTTAATTACACGAGAATACCCTACGGTTTTGTGTTCTTCCCTCAGTAGACGACGCAAAGTACGACGGCAGCAGCACCGAATCCGATCAAGGTCGAGGAAGCAGCGAGGCCGGTAGTTTCATCGGAAGTCCAGCCGTCGATCCTCTTATCGTCAACTTTGAAGAAGGTATGAGGCTTTACTAGCCCCCCCGTCCATCTTTCAACGTACACTACCTCACGCCAGGCACACTCTCCCTATCGTCTAGCCTACAGACTAACTTGAATCTCCCAAATACCATGAGCATCCCCAACAGTCTGACAATCCCGAACAGCGTTCCCAGCAATTTGAACATTCCGAACAATATGAACGTAACGAGTAATCTTAGCGTGCCGCAACCGAGCACACGGAATTCCCAATCCTCGCCGTGTCATCACGCTCTCTCGTTTCTCCATCAGTCGAACTTGCACTCCCACTCCCACTCTCACGGACCCTCGCTGTCGTCTTTGCAAAATTCCTCCAACTCGTCCCTCCTTCAACGTCCGCCCTACTCGCCCATTCATACACAGCAAAGCCCGCAAGCCCAGACCTCGCGATTTCCATTTCCCTTCCTCGGCTTCACGTCATATAGGAGATTTTAAAGTTTACGAAGAGTAGGCTATAGTTAACGCTAATACTTTCCCTGTCTTTCGGCGTGGGTTCATAGGGAATGTCCATTGCGATCGCACGCCGGATAATCGTAAATGCGCGTCAATTGAACTTTTTCGCGCATTCAGGCATTACTCGTTCACTTACCAAGATGGCGCTGCAACTGGTACCGAAAGAGGTAACGTTCTTAATTAATCCTATCGAGACTGTTAATTTGCCTGTGATCAGTGTCGGCCGGTCGGTGAGGGGGGGGGGGGGCGTCACGACGATTACCGGCGCGTGATCGAATCGTTTGTACATTCGTTTGGTTTGTTATTTTCCTTGTACGCTTATGAGGAGAGACGTCACGTGACCTCGTATCACTCTAAAGTCTCTAATTACGAAACTCCTATGTACGATAGATTATCTTCGATCACACAATAGTCTCTACTATTTAGATCATCGTACAGTCTACGAGAATCACTTACTAAATACACATATTCAAATCGTGGTACTTGTCGATAAATCTTTCCATTCTCCAAGGAATAACTTTGAGTTTAACGTTTGTCCATTGAGGGTGCCCTATTTTCAAAAAAAAAAAAAAATCTCCAATCTCTTAAACGAAAAATCAAATCTACCTTACGCCTCATGTATAGTGTCTTGTCAATTGTTAATTTTCCTTTGTCTAATTGTCTTTTCCATGCGTCTACGATGACGCCGCCTATCTCGATCATGTCGAATGCTAATTTTTCAATAGCCATACTAACTTCCATTATCTGGAGTCAACGACCATTTCCATTATCTGGACCAATGTCCATGCTGCTTGTCCAACAATGTCCTACCTTGTGTCTTTGCTCTCTTTCTCTCAGCATCGTCTGACGCGACGGTGTTACCTTATCATGATTAAAAAAAAAAAGATCTTTTAAAGCGGCTTTTCGCGAACTTTAGAATTGACTGTCAATCTTTCCAGGGTCCGCTATGTCTAAGCTTTGCCTGTAGCCCTCTAAACTGTCCTATGGCTATCTTTCCACATGGAACACGCAATTGACGAATGAGGCTCGGATTTTCCATGGTGATCGAAAGAAATATCGAACTCGCCAAAATTAACTTAGTTTGGTGTTGCAAATCGTTGCGAAAGTACCAAGCGACACGAATGCACTAAAGAAGATAGCTATGGGTTGGTCGTGCGATTGAAAGAAAGATGAGGATAAAAAAATAAATAAAAAGGTATAAAAAAGATATATATACATATATACATATTATATATATGTATATGCACTTGCACACTGCGAAACACATTACACGTTATAATGTACACACGGAACATATGCGTTATGCAAAAATTATACATACGATACACATTGTACACCGATAAACGAAACGGAGAATTGCGTAACGGCTTTACCACTGCGTTTGCATATTATTGTCGATACATATTATACGGTTATAGTTACAACGGAACACGAAAAAAAATGTATACACCTAATTAGCGGAGAGGGGCGTTTCGGTATGCGGCTGTGTCCATTAAAACGCGTACGAGGACACCGATAAGCCTCACATTGAGGAGAGAGAAAAACAAATTGGAAAATCCGAAATTCCAATGTCAGTCGGTACCGTAGCTCGAAGTACAATTTAAAAAAAAAAAATCTTTTTCACCGCGTCGCGTGTTCCGCAACAGCATGCTCTTGGCGCTCCGGGAGACAGTGAATTTTGCCAAAAAAAAGAAAAAGAAGTATTTAAACGAAAAAAGAGATAACTTTGACGGTGCATGAAATAAAAAAAATTTTAACAGTCCCAGCCTGATTTACATGTAGAAAAGATGCGAATATATACGGATATAGTCCTAACGGCTATATATATTATATACATATATTTGAACGAGCCCACACATGCACACAATATATTACGCGTACGTACGAAATGCCTTCATATGTTTTGGCTTCTCACGATCATTCGAACGTCGGCATGGGATCGAGATTGTCTTTTGTGCAAAATTCATTGATGCGACGTTGCGTAACCTTGTTTCTTATCTCGATCGTATTTAATGATATCGAGGGGAGAGAAGATAATTTATCGAATCGACTGCGGAAACAAGCAGGGCTGGTTCTCACGGGTGAAAGAAATTTGGCTGAGGTGTATACCCTTTCGTATCTTAGAATTGTTCGGTCCTTCCCCTCTCCCCTCTCACGTACCTCTCCCCGACCTCCCCTCCCCTCGTCTCCCCTCCCCTCCTCGTTAAATTTTAATCGATATCGTCGAAACGATCATTCGATATTAATTAGTCGATGCGACGATGAAAAACTTATAATTGTTGTCATTATTATCATTGTATACGAGCGACGCGTAAAAAAGCCACACGCTATATAATACGCTGTGTGACCTAAATATGTACAAACGCGCGCTCAAGTTACACTTTACATGGTACAAGCACGCCTATCGTATACCGATCGAAGGCATATATATATATATATCAATTTTTTTTTATATACCAAAATTTAAGGAACTGCGTGATCTTTTCTTTTTAAGGGCAATTCCTGTTTTTCTGCTCCATTTGCGTTATGGATTTCTCTTTTATTTTGGTGTTTTTTTTTTTTTAAGAGTTAGTGGGTAGAGACCCTCGCTCCTTTGGAATGTTGATTCAGAGATAGATATATAGATTCTTAAAGCGAAATGGGAAGGTACTCTCCACGCTTGTATATAGCGGTACGTGTATGGGCATATACTTATGGTATATAGCTAGATATGTACGGGAGATACTAGGGATATGCTTGATGTATGACATATAATTTTTGGTGTGAACTTTATTTGGTAATACTGCTACTTTATATATATATATATGCCGTTGCGTGAGAGGTGGAGTATTGATGAATTATCGATAAATTATCGTAAATGTGCAGCACGCAATGCGCGATATTTATGTACGCGATAAGAGTACGAATCGCGTCGAGTTAGATAAAGGCGTAACCTTAAGTCGACAGGATGGATGCATACGCGCGCGCCCACACGTAACATATACACACATAGACACACGTACACACTAAATAGGAAATTAATAATCTTTATTTACCATGGCGTAAGCGCATACCGAAATATTATATTTAACTACTAATGGTATTTGTAATTGAGCGTGGGCGTTTCGGTATTTGTGTGTAGCGAGAGTTGTATACATAAATATCGAAATGGGGTTAAAAAAGTAGTATTGGCACTCCCTCGGGATATCCACGAAAATTCCCTCGATTGCGCGGATGCCTTTGAGGGGATGATAATTTTTTGTTTCATTTTTGACTCTTATTCTCCTTTCCCTCGGACTTTGCTGTTTGGAAACCCGTGGCCGGACGACGGGCTGATAAATTTAAACCTGCGGAGCGCGGGGGGGTCGGCGGGACCGTCTAAGAATTTTGGTGGATTCTCCGTGTGGATATCCTGGAGGGCGTCCGGGGACGTATTCGGAAATAATATTGGAAACGATTACCCGAGATGGGGTTGCGTTTTTAAATTGTGAGATAAAAAACGTTTGATAGAAAATGCGATGGCGGAAGATGAGAGAGAGAGAGAGAGAGAGAGAGAGAGAAAGTTTGAGAAAAGGAGAGAGTGAGAGAGTGAGAGAGAGAGATATATATAGAGAGCATGAGAGAAAGGGAGTGTCCGATGTGAAGGAGGGAGGAGTGAAATAGGATATAGTGAGAGAGTAAGAGAGTGAGAGAGAAGAAAGAGAGAACACTCTAGAATGAGTAAGTGTGATAGAATAAGTATGGAAAAAAAAAACAAAACGGGGAAAACGCAAGTTTGTGCATTTTGGGTTCGGTCCCTGTTGCGTGAGATATATGCAATTATTAATTAATTCGGGGAGGGCCTTCTCCGTGTTGTTCTTGTCGCGAGGATGCCCTCTCCGCGAGTACATACATCTGGTGTGAATCGTGTATTTGATAATATCTATAATATCGTAACTAATTAACAAGTAACCGCGTTAAGCAGTTTATCGATTGAGATCCATTGGACGCGCACGGGCCGACTTTTCGCTTTGCGAACTAGCCTCGACGCCATTGCTTGCGGGCTGAGAAATTTAGTTTCTTTTTTGTTTTCGATTTTTTTGTTCCTCGATGCGCGAGACTCGAGGATTGTTTTTTGGCTTTGTTTTGAGAGAAAAAATATTTTCCTTCGTTTTTCCTTTTGGCGTCGTGTCCCAAGTGCGTATTCGCGATGCGTTCGAAGCCCGTGTCGCGGCTGGAAGTGGGGAAGACAAGGAGGATATAAACTATGGGAAGAGAGGAATATCTAGCTAATGAAGAAAAAATAGTTAAATTAATAGCTGGGCCAGCGTCGCCGCCTGTGTCTCTCGTTCCGCGGGGATACACGTATATTTGTTACTGGCTTTTTTTTCAAAGAGACCCGTACACGAATCGGAGTGGGTCTTCTGCTTGTGTCCGTTCGGTTAGCTTGCCTTTTTTTCCTGGGGAGACCTGCTCTCTCGCGTGGTATCGCCAATTTTTACAGTTGAATTTTTCGCGAACCTCCCCCCTTCCTCCCAGTCGTCGCGGTTATCGCGCGGAACTCGTTTTTGTCATTGGGTGTGAATAGGGAGGAAAAAAATTTGTTTTTCGAGCCTTGCCGGCGCACGCTAACAGAGGAAAACGCAGCGTCCCCCTTTTAGAGGCTGGTAGAGCATTTGGCTGAGAATTAAAAGGAAAAAAAAAGGTGTCACTTGTTTCTCTTATTTTTCTCCGTGTTGTCGCTCGTGCCAGTTTTTAGTACGGCGACTTTGACTTTTAATGTAATTAATTGGGTCGTACGTACACGCTCGTACGACTTGTCCGCCGCACTTCCTGCGGATTGCATTTTCTCCTTTATCGAGAGAATGCATTACCCCCACTGTACTCCTTCCTCTGGCTATAACGATTCCTTCGTCCGTGGATGCGCCTTTACATTCCTTCGGAGGCACTTGCTACGGAAGATGACCACGTGATCACATTTTTTTTCTTTTTTCCACTCCCAATCACCGCCCTCCCCCACCCCACCCCCCACAATGAAACATTAATTACGTCGTTGCAGCCGTTCGCTGGGACACGACATTTGAATATACCGCGTCACGAGCCCCGGGCATCGGCAACTGCGACGGTGGCGCCAATATTTTTGTTTGCTTCTTGGTCAGAGTGAAAATCCCGGGAAAAATGTTGAATTTCGTAAGACATCTTATCTCTTGTGATGTCATTTTCACGTATATCGATCTTCTTGGGTCTGTCTTTTATTTTTCAATATCTTTTATTTCTCGGGCCTCTACCGTTTCTTCTGTCTCTCTCTTTTTTGGTCACCCTGTGCCGAATTGCAATTGCCAGTACGTCGGCTCGTGAACGCCCAACCACTTCTGCTGTAAGAGAGAGAATTAATACAATAACGCAAGAACATTATTATATGATTGATGTAAGCGATGAAATTAATGCTTTTAATGGAACCAAAAAAAAGAAAAAGTGAAATAAGAAAAGAAAAAAAAATGAAACCAGTATACAACACAAAAATGATATCCTTTGAATTTCAATAAACTTCATACCTCGAATGTCTCTTTTATGCAACGAGTTCTGTGTGACCGTCTGTGCCCGTTGATCGTTGTTCTTTGTTTGGGCACGTCGCCCGGATCTTTACTCTCCGTAAATTGTTTCTTGGTATCATCTGTACTTTCGCGGAGAGCGGGCGTTTGTATCGGCCACTTCGTGAAGTGGACACGTGATGTACCGCCAGTCGCACTGCGCGAAGACGTAAGACTAGGTCAGTGTCCGGTACACGTGGAAGGAAGTGTCTCTTCTTGTTACTTGGACGCGGATTTAATGTGGGCCCTGCGATAACTAGTCGCTCAGCTATATATATATATTATCCTTTAAGATTATTGAGAAGCGCATTAGACGATGACACTGGAAATGAAAAGAGGTATAGATAAATTTGCGAGAGAGCGTGAGTGACCGGAAAGAGAGAGAGAGAGAAAAGAAAAGGCTGAAAAATTGTGAAAAAAAAACGCTTACGACTTATACGCACCTTTTGAACATACCGAAACATACGGCACCGCATGTAGTAAATTGTGACACACAGCGCGAACAGCAGCGCCTCACACGGAGGAAATCCGCACCGCACCGCACGAGATACGTAGAGAGAAAATTACGGAGGATACAAGTGGAACGCTTTGGGACCGCAGCTAGGCGCTGAGAAAGTAACAAAATGTTGGAGGAAAGCTACGTTAAATATATCCTGGACAGCGAAATAACGGATCTTCACCGACACTTACTGCTTTTGATTACGACGATTGCTCCCTTCACTTCCGCCTCTTCAATTCATGGGACTTCCGCTTAGAGGGGTGTGACGTGTAGTCAAATTTTTTTTACAGCCACGGAAAGAACAAATTCCAATGACATAAGGAAAAAACGAGAGGGAGACTAACGATTACATGTAGTGAGGTATGCCGGGGTGGGTGGGAGGGGGGGTGGGGGGGTTCATGAGCGTGAGAGGGGTCGAATGCGGGAGAGAATGATGAACTATGAATAAATATGGGGGAGGATGTTAAAGTAAAATAACAATGGAGTGACGAGGAAGAGCGGAGAGAGGGAAATGAAGTCGAGAAAGGACTGGGATAATGAGAGAGGACGATGGACTCTGTTATAGCTTCTGGCCATTCTGCGAAAGCGTCACTCCGCCAGGATTAATGAAAAATGAGAATGAAACTAGTAAAAGCAAAGATAAACAAAAATCAAATCCAATTAAAAAAAAAACATCTAATCGGCTGTCGATTTTACTTTACGTGTCTGTTCTTCCAGAGTCTGACAATGAAAGTGTACCTTCGCCGATAAAGCCACACACGCGTGTGCCCTATTGTAAGACATACGAGGAGATCAGACTGGAGGAGATACAAGCTGAGAGTGCTGCCTACTACTCCTACGAGCCTGACGACTACCTGGGCGACGTCGGCGGTGGAAAATGCAAGAAAACGTCACGCACCAGGAGAACCATATGCCTTTACTCCAAAGACCAGCTGGACCGGGTCAGGAAGACCGAATCATCGTCAGACTTGGATTTCAAGGTACTCAGCCTGGACGAGATACGACGCAGGAAAAGACAGGCTGGCGGCCTGGATGGAAACAGGAAATTAAAGACTGCGGAAGAGATGGCTGAGGTCATCACATCCGGAGAGTCTCTTAATATTGCAATCAAGACCTTGGCTGAATTACGCGCCTCCAGGATGGTCGCTCAGCCGGCTATGAGCAAACAGGAAACAGCTCTTGAGCCTGCCAGCAGTCAGGATGATCCTCTTGAGTCCAGGACTATCTCCGCGGAGTCTGGTAGCCTCAAGGTACCTCCGGTTAGACTGCGTCGCTCGCCTAAGAAGCTAACGCGTAGAGATCGCTTTATGAACGTCAGCAGTCAGAGTAATCACTGTCCTAATCAAAGCAATGACAGGCTCAATGATGATCAGGATGACACGCGGATGGATGTATCTGCTGATGCTGCGTGCAGACTGGACGAGAAGGCCTCCAGGTCTGTCGAGGTCAGGCTTTGCGACAGTAGTACAGACGATAAGAGCTCCGCCGATTTGAAACCCGTAGAAAGTGGCGATGCGCGGATGGACGATAAGGAACATATTTGCGACAGTCTCCTGCAAGCCAATGACGAGGATTATCTGATGCTTGACACGACCTCCGAGGACATATTAAAGGACATAGATGCGCTACTTACGGATAAGAGAATGGTCTGAGGTCTTGTCGATGTAGAGAGAGTATTTGGTACTTAATTAAGCGGTAAATTTGAATAGGCTGCTCTGACGCCTGATTAACCGAATAATACTTTTGGTCGTGCTAGCTTCGAACTTTACTGCGGATTTATTCAAATTTTAAATCGGTATCTTTTTATTTCGTATCTCGTTGCGATTATGTAATATTAGTTATATCAATTGCGCCCCCTTGTTAGCCGAAGATACAAGGAATGTCAATACTGCATCTACGCTGGTTACACTTCTTCGTCGATTATTTGGAACACTTTGTGTCTCATCGTGTTTCCTTCCTCGACTTCTGCGACTCTCGACCCTCGTACTGGCTTTGTAGAAGATAATTACATACCTTAATTAGTCGATGTGCGCAGTAACTCATTGTGGACGTAGCCTTTTTCTTTTTATATGCCGCGTTTGTCCAACCTCGTTGGCCGGTTGCGTTTCCATAGACTCGGAGGAATCGTTGACTTTCCTCGATAAATCGTGATATACAATTATTAATTCTTCTTCAGATATTATTGTTCAGTCCATGATGCCAAGGACATTGATTGAACGTCATTAGATAATTTTCATGATCGCTAATTAACACTCATTGATTAGTTACTAGTCTTTAAAGGAATCACATCACAGACGACTTAGGTGCTACTATGAACTTTTTTTTTATCGGTACTGCTTAAATAATTTTATAGACGTTTCGAGTTGGTTTTACTCTTGAAAAATATTTCTTCTCGTTTTCACTGTCTTTCATGTTTGCGACTACATTTCGACGGAATTTTGAAGTTTCTAACGAGTACCTACATTAGATGATAACGTATCATGAAATTCACTGTACAAAATGACTTCTAGCAAGAATATACGATTGTTACATTTGCAAAAAAAAATCAAGAGGAACGTGATTCCTACTTTGTTATGTATGTCATTACTCTATTTCATTATGCTATTACGTTATTCAAGAACAAAAGATTCTCGTGAGGCATAACGGTAAGTGGACGTTGTTTTATTTATGTAATTATGCATGATCGATTAAATAAATAACATTAACATTAACGTTAATTCGTCTTCTCAACAGACTCAGAGTTTGTCTTATGCATTTTACTTTAATGCTACAAGTTTTGGATTATTGGTAAACGGTTCCATTGAAATGACAGATACGATATTTAGGTATCGAATTAAATGCACACACTATTTATTTTAATATACAATCATACGCTTAACATACCTGGCCTAAGAGAAATCACAATCGGTCATCTGGCTCCCTTTGCGCCGGATATAAATTACGTTTCGTTTAGTGAGTACTTAGGGTTAGCAATAACTATAAATAACTACCGATATTACGGTACACACAACAAACGTCCATTATCCTGTCATTCATTACATGAATATAAATAATATCGTAATACCGCCTTAAGTGCTAAACTATTTATGCGCCCTAGGGTCTCTTGATTTTTGTTGTTGATTCCCATTTATTTCTAACTTGCGAATAAAAATGTCACAATCTCTTCACGGTGATTCATAGCTAACTATAATCTTTACAGAGGATGCGAAGTACGGTTTAACGTGTGTCGACGGTTGATAAGAATTTTTGGTTCAATACCCAGATAACACTGGAGTTTATGAAAAATTATGGAATTCACAGGAAAGACGAGGCTCATCCAGCCAAAATAATTTTGACCGTACAAGACGGATGGAAGATATTGAAAAATTTGGACTTCTCTTTTGGCAAATACCACTGACACGCGTACAAACCGTCTCCGCGATAAGATGGAAGTGTTAAGCTCAGCAGGATTTTTATAACGATTAATGATCATTACTAATAAATGTTAATTGTTAATAATAACCTCAGGATTTGTACCAACGTGTGCCGCTGGGGCCGAAATTACCTTTCTAACTACATTATGTATAGCTGAACGACTTGACTCTATGTGAATCGTGTCTGATAGTAAAGATGGCCGACTTATCCTCCTCGCCATAGGATTCTGCGTTTCGTAATCAAGTATCCAGGTGTGTTATCCATTTAATCGTTTTATACTTGAGAATGAGAGTGGTAAAAACGCGAGGAGTATCGACCAGGATTACTCTTGATGCTTCTTCGGGGTCCAGCCACCGTCGAAGAAGAGGTCGACAACGAAGACAAGGAGTAAGAAGAACGATACTGATGAACCTAGGATGTGGATGTCGACGTGGACGACCACCACGGTCACTGTAACCTCGGGCTCCAATATTGCGCCGCCATATCTGGTGCTGGTTGTCCTGGAACCGCTATCGGGACGCTGACTCCAGGAGATATCAAACCTGTACATTAAATTTTATTACCATGTTATTACATACGCAAAGCAAACATAACCTAGTCGAGTAGCACAAACTTCCCAGAGGATGAGTTCAGCATAGAGACTATGGACACTACTGTACTCTAGAAGCATATACTGGTACCAAGACTAAATGCTAGATTATGCTGAGGTTAGAATTTGGAAAAGGAAATTGTGATCCAAGCAATAAATGATTTAATTGAAAGTAATTATAGAAATGTGTGCAAGTATCATTGATCCGAGTATATACTGGTATCAAGGGTGGCTAATCCGTAATAGAAGAGAGCAACTGAATGATCCATTACCGGCGACAAGTCTGCAGTGGGTCAATAGTATCCGTAGTAGCCATTGTCCAGCGGCTAAAGAGCAAGCAGCGAGTGCAGTGAGTGCGGTAGACACTCACCGGTCGAGCTGGTGTTCTGGTTGTACTGGTTAAGGCCCGCGGTATGATAGGGCTGAGTGGGACTGCAAGTAGGTCGGGCCCCGTACCCTAGATGAAGTGGCTCGTAGCTTGGAGGTCTTGCTACCCCGCAGGAATAGCCGTTGTCACGTTGTTGAAGACAAGCACCAGGACTGGGACCTACTGTCATACCTACGGTCATGCCCATAGGACCCATACCGCCTCCTGATGACAGGGAGGACATGCTTGTAGTATGCTGGGTCTGCTGACTACTTCCGGACATCGTGAAGCTCGGCATGGACGTCATGGGACTGTAAGGAAATCGTGTTGAAATGTTTATTAATTAATTATATTAACGAAGCAACGGTGGTACCTTCAATTGAATAAGTAGAGTATATGATTATTACCTGTACGAATCCGGCATACTTGGTATACCTGGGTATACAGCCGTCGGTGCGAACCCATGATGAATTCTTGGGGGCGATGGTGGCGCCTGCGGCGGTGGCTGACCTCCAAGAATACCAGAAGGTGGTGGAGGCGTTGGATGACCTCCAACAAGACTGACGCCTCCAGTATGCTGCTGAGAATTGTCCCTCCTCTGGGTTCGCAATTTCTCCTCCCGTCGCCACTTCGCACGCCGATTCGAAAACCATACCTGAGTTAGTGGACGAGACAGACGAGATAGGTCAATCGCTATGCTACACATCAAGGGGGATTGAGGGAAAAGCTGCATGCCGATAAGTACGATTAGAGAAGAGCATTTTTATGTATATGCGTGAAAGGTGATACTAAAAAAAAATTAGTACTGAATCAGAGTCTGTGTAAGATACTTGTTAAATTAATTTCAAGTTAATGATATGATAGTCACCTGTATCCGGGCTTCCGGTAGGCCAATCTTTCCGGCTAGTCTCTCTCTGGCAAAGACATCAGGATAATGAGTCCTCTCGAATTCTTTCTCCAGGGCGTCGATCTGCTCGTTACTGAAGCTCGTGCGATTTCGCTGGAGTTTTCGCTTGAGACGCAACCTGGCCTGATCGTCGTCCGCACCGCCGGAAACGCTACCGGCGTTACTGTTGTCGCCCCCGCTGTTC
Source organism: Trachelus tabidus (assembly GCA_030142655.1). Taxonomy (NCBI): domain Eukaryota; kingdom Metazoa; phylum Arthropoda; class Insecta; order Hymenoptera; family Cephidae; genus Trachelus; species Trachelus tabidus. Next base: position 46,310 of record JARQTI010000703.1, read on the forward strand.
GTCTCGTCCGAATGGGCGCCACCTTCAAGTTCAGCCACTGCAAACAGAAGAGATTGGGTGTGACTTTCTGTGAAATGTTTACTGAGTCTTGCCGAGTGGGTACAGCGGCTTCTGGGAATGGCCCTGCACCAGGTTGCTTCGAGTGAAATGGCTATACCGGAAGCGAAGGGGTGGGACGCGTGTATGCGTGTGTATGAGATTATGGGTAGGGGAGGAGAAGAGCACGAGAGGACCCAGAGGGTGGAAGAGAATGTAGGGGTAGCAGGCAGGCGTCGCCCGGCAAACCTTATCGTCGGTTTCTGGGTGAGCGCGTCGAGGCGTCAGTGGGTTTTGGCTCGTGGATGAGGAGCTGGGACGGGAGGGCTGGAGAGGTGCTGCGATAAGACGCCGGGCGTCCCGACGCCACCAGTAGTCCAACCCTCTATGCTCCGTGGTTCTGTAACCGTACGAAAGCTTCTCTCTACCCTGTCTTCTCTCACTTTGCCTGCGCCTCCGCGCTAATGGAAACCTGATAACAACCCTCTTGGCTCTCTATCGGCCTGGCGACCCAATATCTACGTACATGACGCTTATACCATCCCCTAACGCTTTCCCGGCACCTTTTACATTGCTCCCGAAGAAATTTCACTTTCCTTCGGAAAAAGTGAGCGGACTTTGACATTTACAGTTTCGATTATTAAATTGACTCGACTGAAACCATGGTCAGTCGAGACTTTAGCTTTATGAACTCTCATAATTTTCAACGTATTCAATACATACTGTATATCATCTAAGCATCTGACTATGTCGCCATCTCTGTATCACAGACATTTCTAATGAGAATTCTTGTTACCGTAGTTCAAGACGCTGCCACTGACACTTTCCTCAGTTTGACTTTAACGTGCGTGAATACGTAACCTGCGTCTGCTAATCCGATTTAGAAAATCCAAGAACTTTAGATACGCGTGTAGCAGCAGCGTAGCACGTAGCATGCAGCCTCCTCTCGTTGTAATAGGTAGGTACGTTGTAAACAGTTAAGATAAGCCGAGTAGAGGCGGCGCTCGAGCTGGCAAGCAGCCACAGGGAAGGCAGTAAACTTCTCGCAGATTATGGGGCTGGTACTGGAAGTTCCGTAGTAAGTTCTCTCTTCTGTACCGGTTGGTAAACGTAGAGTTTGAGGGGAGTGTAGTAGAAGGGAGTAAAATATACCCACTACCAACCATCCCATCCTGACTCGGCGGTATGTACCTACCAGGACCTCGGATGAGGTTAACGCGATGAGGGTGTCTTAAGCAGCAATTAAAACCGCCATCCTCGACAACTCGAGAACCAACTTTGCCATATCCTGACTCACCCTCGACTCGGTTCAACTTCAGCTTCCTTATCCGATTTCCCAATGAAACTAGTACGCGATTCCCATGGACCGCCTTCCGAATAATCACTTTAGTATATACTTCACCGACCTAAATAACCGTGCCAATTAAAGTGTATCAATTGCCAATAAGAACGTTAGAAAATTCAAAGTACGCGGTTCGGTCCGTCGCGAAGCCGTAGGCCATTTTGACGTGACGGGAGGGGATAACGGAGTCTCGGGTGTCGCAAGGCACCAGCTGCCAAGCGTTTCCCCGTAGTAGGGGAAAGCATTCCAGTTCATCCTGCCTCTCGCTCCCTCTGTCTCGCTCTCCCCGTTGCTTCCCCTGTCTCTCCCTCTCGTCCGCCATGGGCTGAAATCTCGACTCTCATCTTCGTCCGGCACGTCGTCATCCACCAACCGTGGCTCGCGCTCGTTCGAGCGTAATGGCGGCAGCCGTCGAAAGTCCCTACCTACGCCTCGTCTTCCTCTACCGAGTATCCTCGACAGAAGGCAACAGCAGGATATTTAAGGATCGGCGAAGTCACTGAGAGATGAGCGTCCAGAGAGGTTAATATTTACTATGCAATGGAGTAAGAGTGAGTGGACATGTCGTACGAGACGATTTTAGGTTATGTGAAATATGTACCTTAACCATACGAGCACCTACGCACGTGGATCATACAGGTACGTAATAATATGTAAGCACTGAGCAAGAACGGTTAACGTAGCAAAGCACTCGTGCGTGAGGTAAAAGAAAACGAGTCTACTAGCAATGGCAGAACCCTTTTTTTTTCTTCTATTTTTTTCCTTGTCGCGAGCCACGAGCCGTGCAGGCTCGCTTTATTAATTCCAATAATGCCGTCCGCGCACTTAGCTAAACGTTAAAACTTCAGGAGTTCATTGTTCCTGAGGTAGAGCAACAATGGCGGGTGATTGCATTGTGCTCGTTCGCTTGGCTATAGTTTATTTCGATTGCGTGACGGCTCATTATGCGGTTGACGACGGAGAAGTGCTACTCTTCGTTGCTCTTGCTCTCTTTGCTACCCCTTTTTTTACAATTATTTACCATTCTTTTTTTTCTTTCTTTGTACAGAGAGACCACCCTTTAGACTGTTAAAGTTCACGTGCCTTGGCCAGTGTGGCAGACCACCTCTCTCTCCCTCCGCACGACATCTCAACAATTTAATACTTCAAGTGAAGCTCGATCAAAGCTATTTCTCGACGTCATTGTATCGGATGCCTGACTTCGCAGAAACAAAGCTACACTTTCACCAGATGGAGAGTCGCGATAATGGCATTCAAGTATATAATAATAATACATAAGTGCATATACCGTGTGCTCTGGCACAAGTCAAACGAAAGAACAACCGGACCCTCTTTGTGATCCAAAATGGGTGCTTCAAGGTAAAACGATTCTTTGTTACCTTAACTGGAATTGGTAGCGCTTTTTATTTTATCCCCTCCACTTAGCACCCTGCTCTTACAGCGTACCATATATTTTTTTTCTATTTTCGCAGAACGCGCGCTAGGAAGAAAAATACGGTTTCACCGTGTCGTGAGAAGGGACGCGATGAAAAATCCTCTAGGACGGAAGGGACAGATGTACTTAGCGAATCGGACAATGGTAATGATACAGATGTTACCGTAGCTATAGGGGCTCAGGTTAGCCGTCGATATGAACACGCTCGAGTGACTACGGGAGTCAGTGTAGAGTCCGGAACATGGAAAGTACAAAACGGTCGACTATTAGGGTCTGTAATAATGTAATGCGTTTGGTGAATATATACGTGTCTCCCTTTTATATGTAGGATATATATGTATATAGGGCTATGAGGCCCTATCTTGCTTATATAAGAGAATAACCATATGTATATATATATGTGTAGTAAGAGAGACCAAGCCCGGCTTTACGGTGGCTGCTTGTATCAACGATACAGGGAAGGGTCTACCTAACCCTCCCATTTTTCTTTTATTTCTCTTTTTTTTTGATTCTCTTGTTCGCTCTAACAGACATCACCTTCCTCATAGGTGGATGTGATGGGTGCATGCGTCTGCCTATGGGGTTGCTCCGTTACGCTGTGACACCTCGCACCCCTCGGTGCGATTATCATTTTTAACGCGACCAGAAAAGGCCCGGCCCTTTTCACAATGAGCGGCCATGATGCGTTAGTAACGGCCATTCAGTTGTGAAAGGACTTGCTTATATGGTTACGTCCAAATATCTCGATTTCATGAGGGCTGATAAAACGTTCCTTGGGTATGTTTGTATCTGTCTATGAAGTAAAGGCAAGTTCCTTTTCTGTTTTGCTTACCCTGTCTCTTTTCCAGTATCGAAGGGGTGAAATTGATCTGGACTATACTTCTTCAAGAAGATAAAATGCCCAATGGGAGACTCACGGCGAATCAGGAGCCCGGATGGCATTGCAAACGCGATACGATCGGTAGAACGGATGGAGGAGACTTAATCCCGTTCAGCCTAATGCCTAATCCCATGGATAAATTTATCAGACTGACTTTAATACCAAATATGCTAGAGAACTTAGTTCCTGGAACGGATTTTGCCGTGCACTGGCTTTGGCTTTCGAGAGAAAGGGGATAGTATCAGGAATCAGACAGGCAGACAGAGAGGGAGAGAAGAGAGAGAGAGAGCTGTAAGAGGAAATTTTAGTATTAGATCTCATGAGGGAGGAAAGTCTTAGAATTTAGTTAGATAAGAAATCTGATTGCGGTAGATAATACAATCCGAATTTTCCTGTGAGCTTGCACTTAGTTTTCCTCTTCAATCTGTATTTGCTCTACTTCGAGAACAAAACTTACGAGAGTGTCGGCACTTCGTTGTATGTATATCTCGCGTTTACACATATTTCCCGTTTAACGACGTGAACCAATGATCTCTCACTATAACGTAGCTTTAATCAAATACACGGTCAATCTCTTGGAAAGTGAAGTTAGCTAGAATAGCGGCCATGAAACTAGCCGTAATACCGCCGGATAAGTACAGGCACGTGCTCTCGCGCATGCGCAGCAATGTCGCGTTAAATGGCTGAGAAAGTAAACGACGTGTCGAGCCGTGGACATTGAAATTAACTGTTAAAAAACTAGAATACAAGGAACGCTTATCGTACGTAATGTGTTACACAAAACTATAAATAAATTCAAACGTCACATATGCATTTGCATAATACTATATGCCTCAATTATACAATTTAATGCTTAACGTTACTGTCAAGGACTTTACAATGTTATCTGCAAAACCTGTATAAATTATGTTAGCCATTTAGCTATAGAATTAAAAAAAATACTTAAATTAGATAAAATGAAAGTATCGGAAAATCCATTACAAATTTATGTAGATATATACTCAACCGGTCGTGCATTCGAATATATAAGCAAGTTCTATATTATATATATATATATATATTCACTAAGGGTTATTACGCGATTCATTTGTAACTCCCTCTGCTACAGTCTCTTCATACCAATTTCCCATCCCATCACAGTTTTGCTGCCTACTGTCTATACTACCATCCAATCCAGTTCCATAGATTCAACTCAATCCTCTTTGCCAACAAACGCTCGAACAAGCCCGAGGCAAATCTCCTTATGCGCGACTCAATCAAATTCTACGGGCGTTTTCGTCAAAACTCTTGAGAAGTTCTGTGTAATTTTTAATGCCTAATTCAGTTTGTATACAATAATTTGATCGTTCGTAATACGTATTGATTTATATAGATTGAACGATAAATCAGGGAATAATGATTGTAATTAATTTCGATGAATAATTCTATGCAGGTTCGTTGTGAGGCAACAGTTTGAAAAGTCACGAAGCGGAGAAGGAAGGACGACGATGAAGAGGAGGAAGAGGAAGAAGAAGAAGAAGAAGTTCGCCACCCACTAAATAACAACGTTTACGCTACCATCCAGAAATCCGCGTCTCTCGAACTCCCGATTACTTCCGGCCTCTTGAGTCGCGATGTACTTTTGTAAGTTCCTCAGACTTCCTCCCTCAGTTTCTACCTTCTGTATCTTCCGTCTTACGCGCTCCAACCCTTTCTCTTCGTCTGCAGTCGGCGAGCAGGAGGGAAGACGCTTTAGAGGGAAACTGGAAGAACGTAACGCGCCAGGAGAGCGCGAGTAAGCTCCGTTTACAACGAGAACTTTATCCAGCATCACGGTCCGTATTCTGTGACTTAACTTTACCGTAACATCCCTAAGCCATGACAGTTCTTGTTACGGTATATTCTGGTTAATATCATAAATAACCTACTAGACAATTGTACACAAGTTAGGCGGTACATTTATTCATGAAAAAAAACTACAACATTCATATTTTCCATTATATGCCGTAACAAGAATTATGAATCGCAGTGTTGAGTTTTTAAAAAATTGTCCGTTACTTTATTTACACACAGATGGCAGCACTTGTATAGATAACGTCATTATTGGTAATTCATTTGAAATGGTACTTGGCTCTGTAGGAGAGCATAGGACCAACAAGGAACAGGAATTCATTAGAAAACAATGATGACCAAATGAAAGCGATGACTCTTTTGAAAAGAAATGTTTTCACACCGTTTTTTAGTCCTTGTATAAGTATAGTTAAGGGCAAAGGACTCAGGTACAGATTGAAACTAAGGAGTGTCTTCCTTGTAAGGGCGGAATGGTAACGCGTCGGTTCTCCCTGTGCGGAAAGTGATTAAATGAGTAGGGGGTTGAAGTTCGACGTGCGCTAATATCTCGAGCAAACTCCACGCCAGTGCACGGTTGGTTAAACGCGCAAACATTGACTGACGGTACCCATCTGCACCTCGTGTCAGTTTAGGGATGCCTACGACCCTGCCGTCACTGCCGGCGAATTAATTTCACCCCGCTAATCCAGAAGATCCTCCTGAAAAATCGTGGGCGATCAACTGCGAGCCCTGGGGAAAATTTCGTATAGGCGTATTCGAGGAAAAATTCCCTAGAAATACACGATAGCGTATCAAGCTCATATTCGCTGATAGATCATAACGCACTCTGTAAGCAATTTGAAAAATTGTATCTAGTCATAGTCGAGCGAAAGAAAAGAATCTAGGTTACTTGTCAATCTTATAAATCTTGCGATTAGTCACCCCGTGACCTCGATATGCGCTGTAACACGCCATTGTACCAGAGTATAGTGGGTCGTTGGTAATAAGGGTGGTTTTAGAGAGTAATTCATTGTAGCAGGAAAACGAGGATGAAATTGGCGACTCCCAGGAGTACCAACTGTGGTCTGCCTCGTTCTAGGGTTAGCAGTAAGCGGTAATTCGTTTACGCTTTGAAAACGAGTCCTCTGGGAGCCAAGCAACTGGTTGCCAAACGATTCGTGGTTCTCGTGGGAGACCATAAAGCCTCCCTCACAACGAAAACTTTATCGAATAATATTGCAACATGGATAACGAGCTAATGGAAGGTACACGGTATGGCATACTTATGGGAATACGGACAAGTGTATCTTTTTTTTTTTGTAATTACACAGTTTACATGCGCGTCACGCACGAGTGCCGATCATTGGGTCCCTGCCCGTTTTACGTAATGATCAATGTACCGATTCCTTCACGAGTTACGTATATAAGGAGTAATCTATTCGCCCTTCGAAATTACTATAGCGACATGTCGAAAGGTTTTTAGTTACGAACGAGTAATTTTATTATATTTTTCTAGGCGCCGTGGCAGTTTTGAAACTTCATACCGTTACGCAACGGCCAAGACACTTTTGTACACGAAACGAATGACAAATTGAATGGCTCGTAGATCTTTTTCTATTTGACAGAAGATCCACGTGCGATAGCGCCTAATTATTTATCCATATTCAATTAGACAAATAACTTACTGACATAATACCCATGATTGTAAGGATCAAAGGCCTCGCCGACCTTGTCTGTTTTTGTAAATTTAGGATCAGTTTTGCGCTTTACCATTGGTCACGCTGTTTTAATGATTTATTTCAGTCAGTGTATTCTCATGCGTGCTGCAAATAGTTATATTACATTTATGTAACTTATCACGGACATATTCATACAAGTGGGTAGTTGCGCAATTATTTTGAAATTTATAAGACAGTATCAGTATGTCAATTATCAATAGGTATATCTGTGAGACTTTTTCAATTCCCTAGGGGATCTGATTGCAAACAAATGCGGTGGGGTGTACTACTCTCCCTTCATAGACAATTAATCCAGTTTACTCGCAGACGCTAACTCCATGGGGTTCGTAAGCTGAGAATCCGCACAAACGCCCCCACGCTTAAATATATTCAATTACGAGGCCTGAACCTGGACTGTCGTTGTCTGACGGACCTGTCGATTTGAGTATGTGTGTATATAGTACATGAAACTATCCCTTGAGGCAGACAATACCTTAAACATGGACCTAGTAGATCATCCCTTAAAATTAGTCCTCTAGAATGATCCTAGGGAATAAAATTTTTAGTATAACATTTTATTGAATTTTCAAGAGATTTTTTTAAGGAATTGGCTTTGGCCTTTGCTGTTGTCAGTAGTACTAGTGTTAATTGTATTGTTGGCACTACTGTTAATGCTACTAATACTTGTTACTATTGTATCTGGAGTATTATTCGAATCCTAGGGTTTTCGTACTTATATATATATATGTTAAGGGTTGTATGGGGTTGTAGTCGCGAGCCGCACAGAGTTAAGCCTGCAGGCTGCAGACAGAGCCATTGCCCGGCATTGGCAGCATGGCAAAAGCAAATGCAAAAGCAAAAGGGAGACAGGCATCTCGCCCTTCTTTTGTCCCTAGTTCGCCCCGATATTGAAATGGAGTCGTTTGAGTGTGAATAATTTGCTTTGCCAGAAACCCGCTGCCACGCGTTCCAGACTCCTCGGGGCGATCGGAACTTTCGAGTTGGGATTATTCTTTGGATTTTATGTAATGTGAATTTTGGCAAAACTTTTTTTTTCTTACGCGAACAAGAAACAGTCGTGACCGATATAAGGAAGTCGAAATGAAAATTAGGTATCCAGTACCTGTTACAGCGAATTCGAATACTTTGTGTCATGTCCAATTGAGACGAAAAATATTTCACCCACCATTAATTTCAAGTTAAAAAGGGAAACTTCAATACTAAACTTTAGAACAGTTAAATCTACGTTGTAATTTTGTGAGAAAAAGGAAAGAGTGTATAGAGGCGAGATCCTTAACAAGGATCTTTAAAGTGAAAAGAATGAAAAATATATGAAATAAAAAAATATATATTCCTTTGTCGTACGTAAACGACAGAAGAGGCCAAGCCGTCATCAATGTTGGTATATCGATCGGCTTCGGAATCCCAGCGACGGGCTCGATTAAGGAGTCACCTTCCATTCTACGCAATGACGGGGAATCCCCGACCCCGCTTACGCACAGACGCACACGCACCACCCTGACGGGCATATCCAATAATAAATTCCGTTCGCTCGTTAGCCCGACCCTGGCCGAGAGACGGCATCGCTTTTCTCGGATGCTGCCATGAGGATCGGGCTCGCGCGAATTTATCGTTGTAAATCGTCACGCGCGAAGGATACGCGTGACGTGAATGCGCGAGTTGCGCACGCGCCATGCGTCACGCATTGCGACTGCCAGAGGATGAAAACGATATGAGCAGCGACAACGAAGACTAACCTGATAGAATAAGAGTCGTAACGATATTAGCATGGAAGGATCAGAGATAAAAATAAAGGTGAAAATGACGCATGAAAATCTTCAAGTCAAAGACAATGTGCATTTTCAATTGTGCGACGCGTATACGTTGCACTGTGAATTGCTGATTGTCAGCTTGTAATTTTTAATGATCGGTGGATGCAAAATGAGGTTATGGTGACGATGCATACTGCACGCGGGGAAGAGGTCTTGGATTTTCAATGGGTCTCGGCGATGAAAGGGAACGCGATGAGGATTCAGCTTAAGCTTTAGGAGGCCAATGTCACTTGCGGCCCACCAAACAAATGTATTGGGTATCAGGTCCGTTTAAACATGCAGAACGCGCACTGTACACGGTGTATATAATGCTGGTAAGTTGGGATCGGAAATCAGTCACTCGAAAACAACCAGCTGATCAGTCAAGTAGACAACATGAAGGTACAGTTGGTTAATGTTTTGATAGAAAGTGAAATTTTAGACTTTTTATGAAAGTTTCTTTGGTTTTACTCTCTTCTTTTATTTTCTGTGCGCGGTTTCAGGTCTTTGTAGGTTTGATGTTATGCACGGCTTTGGCACTGGCCGAGCCGCCAAGATACCGACAACAGAATCAGCAACAACGACAGTATTACATTGCTAGGCAACAAGAAGAGACTTTCCCTGCACCTGCGGCTGCACCTTATCCACCTTCTGGATGGAGACCAGCTGGACCGACCTTTGACCTTCCTCAGAAACAAGTTCAGGACTATTATGGAACTCCTGCTGAACCACAACAACAATACGGAGCCCCTGCTCCACCTCAGCAACAATATGGAGCCCCTGCTGCACCTCAGCAACGATATCGAGCTGCTTCTGCACCTCAGCAACAATATGGAGCTCCTGCTTCACCTCAGCAACAATATGGAGCTCCTGCGCCTCAACAACAATATGGAGCTCCTGCGCCTCAGCAACAATATGGAGCCCCTGCTCCACCTCAGCAACAATATGGAGCCCCTGCTTCACCTCAGCAAGGGTACGGCGTACCTGAACCTCAACAGCAGTACGGACCACCAGGAACAACGACTACGGAAATGCCCACCACCACTGAATTCGAGGATTCAACAACCACACCCTCACCCGATACCGAGGTAAGCTAATAAATAATAATCCAACTAGGCGACACTAAACAGCCAATAATTTCTTAATCGCTCTTAATCTAATCAAACGCTATAAACTTTCAAAAGCGTTAATTGCTTCTCTCAGCAATAAACGGAATGATAAAACAGCTTGGCAAGCGTTTCTTACCAATCATTACATCCCTGGAATAGCAATTGATCAGCAATCTCAAAGACGTACGACAGCTGCGTCTGGCATTCAAAATACTTACAATACTTTCCATACCCCATAAATATTTGGTCGCAATTGAAAATTAATATTCGCTCGACATATCTTGTTATATAACGATACCATAAGCATACTGAACTATCCAGTACCTAAACCAGCAATCTGAATCTCTAATTTATACCGAATTATTGTTGGCCAGGCCGAGCCCGTGAATTCCGTGAATGAACTCGACGAAGAAGGCGAGGTCGACGGGCAGCAACAACAATCTGGCGAATACTACGTTGCTCTACCCGATGGTCGTCTTCAGCGAATCCAGTATGTCAGCCGCCAGGACGTAGAGGCCATGAAGTACTTTGCGAGGATTCGCGCCGAAAACGTGGAGCCACTGCGTGGACCAATTTACGCTTACAGACCCCTGGAGAAATTGCAATTCGCACCAAGTGCATTTGCAGTAGCGCCTCAGAAGACGGCGGAATCGCGTCCGGAGAAACTCCAGGGTGTATCGGCCAAATTGGAATTGCAACCAGCAGATGACGTTGCTGCGGCTCCTGTTGCTGCCCAAGTGCAATACCAGTACGATGCACCATCTCCAGTGATACCACTTGCTGGTTCTCCTGTCAGCTCGTCGTACACAACCTTCACGGCTAACTACCAAGTACCAGCTACTGAACCCAGATACATCCTGACCTTCTAAACAAGTCCAGGACTAGTTCACCGGAATATAACTGTACTATATATCTCAAACGAAAATGAAAACTTGTAAATGTTGTATAATCCAAACTTAGAGTAGGCTCGATAAAAATGATTCCTCTATAAAGTGGCTTTATCTTGGCTCCATCTAGGATCATGATTCGATATCAAGAATCATAGGGAAGTCTTTCTGTTAAATTATAAGTGACTGCCAAGGGTCGGTATTTGAATTTAAATGGTGAAGAATGCCATAAAGATTTTGAAAGTGCTTATGGTATGGTGTCACAGGGGAACGTGAGATGTTTGGGGGATTTTGTACACCGAGATATAATAGGTCGGACATGAAGAGAGGGGTGCAGAGTTGGGGGCATGGGTACCAACGTAAGTAGTAGTCGAGATAGAAACAAGAATGGGGACCTGTCGGCACGTAGGATCGCACTGGTAGCGAGACCGCAAAATTCCAGAAATTTAATATCGTGCTCAGCGAGCGCGCTTGGAGCAGCCCGCGGGATTCGCTGGCGTTTCATAAGTTCACTCCACGTACCCCCCCCCCCCTGCTACCCTTATACCCATCGCCAAGCAGTAGCAGCAGTCATGCCAACCCTGTCAGTGTAAAGGGTTCTCCCAAAATTCAACGCCATTCTCCCCAGTTATACGCCCGCCCTTTCAGCCGACACCCTCTCAATCGGGATGATCGGCCTGGGGCACGAGAAACAATCCTCCTCCTCCCCACCCCCTCGGGGAATTATTCCTCTCTGATAAATATAATATCCATGATATATAGGGGAAAAATTAAATTGTAATGAAAGACCTGGTTACGAGTCCTAGGTGAATTATCTGAGATCAAATATCGGATTTACCTGTAAGGGTTAAGCTAGGGATTTTCCGGACCCAGGTCGTAGACTCCAGTTTCCCCCAAAGAGATTTCAACAAATTGCATAGCCGATTAGGGTACAATCGGTTCAACAAAATGGTCCAGGTAGCCAACACGAGGATGGCCAATTAAATCGAACCCAATCGTTATCTGCGTATACCCCCTGGGTCCAGGTTATAAAGCGAAGGCTGAACTCTACCCCTAAACTTCCTAGGAGTCTTCAAACGCTCCAAGAACTTGGCTCGATTTCCCGGGCGACTCGATTGCCTTTACCACCCTTAAAGGCCGCTTGCCGGCAGTGCCTTCGGCTTTCGCAACCACCCTCGGAAAAGCCACCCCTAACAGTCCCGCCGGCTACGAGGAGAACCGCTTTCGAAAACAAAGTTTCTCAGTTTCCCGTCTATCCCAGTTGTTGCCGACCACCCCCCCTTCGCCCACCCTCTCACTCATCTCCCTCCCCTTGCGTACCCTGATCTTTTCGTTCTCTTTCCTGTACACAGGAACCCTGTTCCCTCCAGGAACCTCACCCCTCTGATACCTCCTCCTATTCCCATCCCTTAGCTGATACCCCAACCACCGTCGCGTCTGCACTTGAGCCAACCAGCCGGCGCACCCTCCCTTTTTTTCCCTCAGGATATTAATTTTTACGGAAGTTACCTCCCGGCCGACGGGCCACGTATTTTTCGCGTCAATTTCATTTTACGAAAATCTCGGATAAACCCCCTTGGCCTATGTATACCAACTATGTATATATCTCCTGTGAATGCTATATCGATATATCCTAATATGCACGTATACATATTATATAATAGTTATGTACCTAATATATGTGTATGTATGGACGAGATTATCGAGCCAGGGCCGTAGGTATTCCCGTATTAACGAAATTAAATCGCTTCTCCACTACTTCTTTTCTAGGGGTTCATCTCGACTACGATGCTTTTTACTTCTATCGAGACGACGACGACGCGTCGTAACGTCGAGGCTTCTTCTCTCGACTCCCCCATTTTCTTTTCTTCGTCACCGTTCTACTTCGCGCACCCCCCGTCCACCCCTTTTCTGTCTTCCCGACGATAATAACGAGAGAGGGTGGACCACCGTAAAAAAAAAAAAGAAAAAACCTCCCTCCATCCACCCTAGCGAAGACGGAAGTACTTGCTATTCATTCTCGACGCCTTTAAACTCCCGTAGGAGGCATCTCTAGCGCGAATTAGTACAGACCTTTCCAGCCGAGGTGACAACTAACGGCGTCTCGCGCCCTCCGCTGGGAGATAAAAAAGATCTCTGCGTCGAGGCAAAGTTGGAAAAAAATTGGAAAATATTAAGTCTGTACTCGACTTTGGATTTCGTCGTTCCAAGAAGAGGATTCTATCGTTTAGAAATTAATGATGCTGGAACAAGTGAAATTTGGCGTCAAAAGCAACGTCTTCGTTACTTTCAGCACTCATAAGCGTTACACGTTGTTCCTCCTTCGTATAATAGCTTGCTGGCGGCCATTATCGGGGCACTGGGAAGTTTACGGCTTTAGAGAGAGAGAGAGAGTGAGAGAGAGAGAGAGAGAGAGAGAGAGAGAGAGAGTATACTACAGTGTGTTACAAGATAAATAGACAGAGAAAGAGAGTGTTAATTCGCTTGCATATGAGAACCCTGTCAGCTGATTTCCATAGTCACCGAACGTAGTAGGCATTGCTCGCATCCATATGCATGGGGGTCATATAAAAAGGAGGGTGGAAATGTAAAGGGCATCAAGGAGCATCCGCAACAACGTGGCACATGAATTTATAACTCGTTAAGTTTTAGAAACACGAATCAGTATCGCGATCCCTCTGAAGCATGTGACATGGATATGTATTGTGATGTGATTTTTTTATACAGGGTCACAAGGCGACTCCAGCTACCGATTCGGATGACGTTCTGGGTTTCCGGTTTCCATCGAGTCGCCATCCTGATCGGAAGCTGCACTCTCGGGTTGATTCGTACAGTTAGGCCGATGCTCTCGGAAAGATTTGTTATCGTTGAGTCCAGGTCGAGCTGCTCGAATCTGACGCGGAGAGACAGTCTCGAGGTACCGAGTCGCCCGGGAGAGGAGCCGACGGAGACGTCTTCACGGACCGGCAGAGGTCTGGCTGGGATACCGGCGCCCCGCTGGAGAGAGGCAAAGGGCTGTAGAGCGGCCGGAGGTATAGGTCTGGTACGGCTAAGGCCAGGGGCGGACACCCTGACCCGGGTTATGGTTCTTGTACTCGATGCCCTGGAGAAGCGG
>JARQTI010000703.1:60551-292687 GCA_030142655.1 Trachelus tabidus
CTATTAGATATTTTTATCATACCCTTCATTTATCAGAATGAGAATTGTCACTCACACACGCTCGCGCGTGTCGATGAGTGAACGTTCGCCCAGGCGCGGTCTAACTTTACTTAACATGGCCGCCCATCAATTTCGTATGTCCAGTTCTATGGTGAAAGCATAGGCATCGGCTATCCAGTGTATAATACATATCAGTGATCGGAACACGCCGCAAACATCTGCGTGAAGTTGGCCGGCCAACTTTTATTTTTTAAACTTTTTTTTTTATGCCAATCGTTTGATAGTCGTTTGATAGTGTTTGATGTGTTGTAAAAACGTTTGATACTCATTAGTCTTTTTAGAAAATGAAAATCAAAATCTGGTGTAAAGTTGGACGGCACTTTTTTGTTTTTAACTGGATTTTGTTTTTTTGGAGCTCAATCGATGCGAAATCCTTTGATAGTTGCGAAGTAATTAATAAAAACGTTTGATAGTCCATCGTTTGCAAGAAAAATGAGAAAAACCATATGCGAATCAAGCATCCCAATCGATACGATACAATCGATTCCTCGATCGGTGTGTCCATTGAATTAGACTATATTGCAAACTTTTTTTACTTTCAATTGTTTTATAGGATGGACAAAACGATTTATAGTCAATAGTTTTTTCAGAAGAGCCAAATCGATGTGTAGTGTGGGGGTTACGAGTTTGTCGGTCGACACTGCCCATGTATAAAAAAAATTGCTCATAGTTTCAGGTACAAAAGAACGCTCTATAAATGCTTTTATTATAACTAATATCACAGTAAACAATATATCATTCGTCCAAGTCCGCAGACCACGTGAAGCATGAGGCATACAGACATTCTTTATCTGTGCGTATCCTCCATTCTATTCACAATCATGATGTACTACTGGTGTAAAGCCACACCTACACCGTTGTACAACTGTCAGCAGACGCTGATTGGTTAAAATGTGTCTGAATACTGTTTCAACCAATCACCACACTGCTATACAAGTAATGTCGTATGCACGAGTTTGCCATAGGGTGATAACAATGCTTTGTTTATAGACTTCTATTGAGCCAATCAGAAAAGCCATGAAAGCTGACGTTATATAGGCGTCCATGCCTATGTTCCGATATAAACTTACAGTATTATGACTGTGTTCCTGTTTACTACTAAAGAATCATCAGAAAGTATAGTTCTGGTTGTTCGTAAAAATAACTTATGACAACAATTGCTGACTTACGACTATTATGTAATTATAGAAATGCCTAAAATCTGGCTTATTACGTGTCTTGAAAAAGCTGATTATGGACAAGAAGCAAGGAAACGACAGTCAACTTGACATCGTACATCGATTTGGCTCTTCTGAAAAAACTATTGACTATCAATCATTTTGTCCATCCTATAAAACGATTGAAAGTAAAAAAAGTTTGCCATATAGTCTAATTCAATGGACACACCGATCGAGGAATCGATTGTATCGTATCGATTGGGATGCTTGATTCGCATATGCTTTTTCTCATTTTTCTTGCAAACGATGGACTATCAAACGTTTTTATTAATTACTTGGCAACTATCAAAAGATTTCGCATCGATTGAGCCCTGGAAAAGCTATAAGTCCATTCGTGGAAGCTTTTTGACTTACGTTGGAGCATTATAGGTGTGTTCGAAAATGGGCCGAGAGCGGAGAGCGCATCGTTGTTTCTCTGTTCATTGCATTCATTTGATGGCGACACTGATATCTGAAAGAAACTATAGACTATCTAACGTTTTTACAAGACTATCAAACACTATCGAACGACTATCAAACGATTGGAAGTAGAAAAAGTTTGTTATGTTGTCTAAGTCGATGGACACATCGATCGAGAAATCGATTGTATCGTATCGATTGGGATCCTTGATTCGCGTATGTTTTTTCATTTTTCTTGCAAAAGATGGACTATCAAACGTTTTTATTAGTCAATTCGTAACTATCAAACGATTTTACATCGATTGAGCTCCGAAAAAACAAAAAAGTGCCGTCGAACTTCACACCAGATTTTGATTTTCATTTGCTGAAAAGACTAATGACTATCAAACGTTTTTAAAAGACTATCAAACACTATCAAACGATTGGCATAAAAAAATGTTTAAAAAATAAAAGTTGGCCGGCCAACTTCACGCAGGTGCCGCAAACCTCGTCTATTTGTATCGTGAGTGATATAACCTCCCCATCAGATGGCGTTGCCGCTCGTGCTAACAATCTGGATAATTTCCATTTAGATGACTTTTGTGTCGACTCGTATCGACTCTCATAAACACACTCATCTAACGGGTGCTTTCCATTTACTTGCACGAGTCGACTCAAGTCGACACAAAATTCATGTAAATGGTAAGCACCCACCAGAGTCTTCCCGAGTCGACTTGTGTCGCCGGCACACGGCGACACAAATCAAATGGAAAGCACTTTTGGCGACACAAGTCGACTTGTGTCAGTAAATGGAAAACACCCTCTATAGCACGGGAGTGCCGTGTCTCCAATAAGTGGTCTGTGCACTGAACTATACTCGTCATGGAATGAGCCCACTGCAATACTGTTCGGATTCAGTGTATAAACTTCGTAGGTCCGCACCACTGATATGTATTATACACTGGATAGCCGATGCCTATGCTCTCACCATAGAACTGGACATACGAAATTGATGGGCGGCCATGTTAAGTAAAGGTAGACCGCGCCTGCGCGAACGTTCACTCGCCGACACGCGCGAGCGTGTGTGAGTGACAATTCTCATTCTGATAAATGAAGGGTATGATAAAAATATCTCATAGATTTCAAATTTGATAAATGATAATAGATAATTGCTATCAATATAGAACAATTTTTTAGGTTTGTTAATAATATATTATAATAAAATTTCAGATTTATTAAAAATTAAATTGGCAATGTTATCATTTTCGTGTTATGTAAACTTTTGTATTGATATAATATACAATTGTCGGAGTCATACTGAATAATTCCATTTAAATAATCTTAAAATTCAATGTACAATTTTACTGATATATAAGATTCGTAAATTATGTAGACCACACAGTGATTGCAGATGGAAGCATCATTGAACCTCGCATATATTCCTTTCTGCCTTATTTAACAGAATGGGCCTATGTAATCGACGTTTGGGATTTCGTGATATTTTAATATTTTGTTGCCTGTGGAAAATGGAATATGTTAGAAATATTATCAATTATATCAGTTTTGTTATAAAGAAATATCAAGAAATCATTGACTGTAAAAGGAACTCGGTGAAACGAGTTATTTAAATATGATAATGATTTAATATGATCTGTAATTGCTTTTCTATACTTATTCACTTTATTAGACACGATCAGTCACGATGGTGACAACAATTCGACAGAATTGAGCGTTCAATACTGACGTCACAGAGTCTACAAAAACTTAACATGGCGATACTGCGCAACGGTCAACTTGGTACGCGGCCAATCGCCCTATCGGCTGTCCAGTGTATAATACATATCAGTGGGAAGAATCTGGAAGAATCCGTACTATGACCATATAATCATACCTGTTGAGTTTAGCGGGTTTTTTTTGTTTAGATTGCACTGCGGTAATTATTCTTAATTTATAATATGAATGATTCTGTAACTGATGCTTCTCAACAAGATAATGAAAGAAATAGTTCTCTAGTTTTACGAGACAGGTAACATGAAATTTTATTATAAATGACTTTTTAATATAATTTTCCATCAACATTAAGTTTTCAATATTTTGTTTATTTATTTTCAGGAATATAAGTCATAAAAGAGAAAGTTATTTAGATTGGGACGAATATTTTATGGCAGTTGCTTTTCTTTCTGCAAAACGTAGTAAAGATCCTTCTACGCAGGTGGGAGCATGTATAGTTGATAAAAATAAAAGAATTTTAGGTGTCGGATATAATGGCATGCCCAGAGGATGCAGCGACGATGAATTTTCATGGGGAAAAAAAACATCTAATAAACTTGAATCAAAATACCTTTATGGTGTGTTGCAATGTTTTTAAAGTTTTTTTATAAGTTGAATATATTTATGTTAGGCTACTATTTTTGAGTTTCACTTTCTGTTTTGTATCTAGCATTAATGATATAAAAAATTTTAATAATATATAATAGGTAATAACGTTTATTAATGAAAAACACTTCTTTCAGTATGTCATGCTGAAGTCAATGCAATCCTCAATAAGAATGTACAGGATCTTACAAATTGTGATATGTATGTTGGTTTGTTTCCGTGTAATGAATGTGCAAAAGTGATTATACAATCTGGTATAAGTTCAATAATTTACATATCAGATAAACATGCCCACAAAATTGAGACAATTGCAGCAAAAAGAATGTTGAATGCTGCTGGAATTACATACAGGTATGCTTATTTGCTTTGCTATAATAATTTATTAAGCATGTTCTCAAATTGAACCTTTTTCTTTGATGCTGTAACCTGTGCTCCGTCATATCATCGTATAAATTTTTGAGGTAAATCAATAAATTTATGTATCAAGTCGGACACCTGGATGACATACTAACCACAAACTTGTTTTGTAGATAATATCTCTTGGAATTGATATATTTTAAATTCTAATAGCTGAATTTGAATAATCAGAAAGCATAGAATTCAAATAAAGCAGTTTCAACTCAATAGGGTAGTTCTGTGCAAAAATTATAAAGTAAAATGCGAACAACAATGTGAGAAATGAGAATTGGTTTCTGTTTGTTTTATTGCACGTAGCAAAAGAAAATTGAATGGTTTATATTTATTGGTGGATGGCATATTTATTTTGCATAGTGAAAATGTGGCATAAGTTTTATCCAAAGGTTATATACTTGTGTTACTATTTGGCATAAAATCAATATTTTTTTAAAAGAAAATAGTACAAATAGAAAAAATCTAGCTATCATAAATGTTTTGAGATTTTATTTAGAGCAAGCAAGAGGATTAGGCAAATTCCTAGTTTAATGGATAGACTAAGTACAAGTTACATATGTGTTAATGTGTATGTATGTGTGTTTTAGACAAGCGAGTGGAGATACAGTCACCATGTCATATAAAATACTTGAAAATTTGACATGTTTCTAACACGCTTACCTGATCCAAATAAAATCCCCCAAAAAATCATTTACATATAAAAAGTACAGGAGTGTTGCGGATTCATCTAACACAAAGTAATGAAATCATATTGTTCACACCAAGTACATAAATCATTACATACCTGCTTATTGTATGATCTAGCACTAGCCCATCATTTTAATTGTATTTTGGAAATTTCCTATAACGTCTTTGCTACTCTTTTATATTACTCCTGCTTCTCATACTGAATTATGATTGAATGGTTATTTAATAATTAATAAGACTAGGTGATTCCTTGTCGAGTAATACTTGACGGATTCATACCAGGGGAATTAGAAAAGTACTTGCTTTGAACGTATTAATAGTATTCTAAGACTATATGTTTGTTATTAAGCTTTTACCGTTTTTGAGTTTGAAAACTGGCATAAGCAACGCAAATTTATATCAAGTAATACACGCAATGTCAAGTAGCTCTCGCAAGATTTGGCGTTTCGCTCGCACCCTAGTCCTGTCCGTTGCACGCACGGGCCAAGATACGTAGTTACCGCTTACTCTCCTCTCATACCTCACTGCACGGCGTCTTTAAATAGGACGCCATTAATGACGCCCAGATAAATACTTGACTTGCTTTGTCGTGTTGGCTGTATGTACATACATGGCTAAGCCGTCCGTTTAGCTGGTGACGAGTTTTCTTTGCCGATATCAGGCGAATGTCTTTCCGCCTATTATAGTATAAAGGCCGGTAGTGTCGTTATCATTTAATATTCTTGAGTTTTCCGATTTTGTGCCTTTTTCTTATATGATTTGTGATTTTTATTCTTTCTGCGATTAACGAATTTTCTGGAATTTTCGCCTAATATACGCGTCGGAATCTGCCTGCCAGGACGTTTGAACCCGGGTTGACCGGCTTGGTTGTTCTACAGCCAGATTCTCCCGCTGCCTTATTTATAATATTTGGATTATGATAAGATATCATTTACCGTAAAATTGCTATTCTACTGACACTATAAATTCTTTTGAGATTTCCGAACAATAAGTTACGTTAAATTTAGTGGCCAGCTTACACCGTCTTTATTCTGAATAATTGGAATCTTACTGTTTCTTCTATTTTCCTCTTTCGAACTGTGATAAGTTAATTTGAATTGCTTTCTTATTGCTAAACTTTCTTTGATTTTACTGAAGTGTGATTCCGATCGTAATATTCTTACTTTTATATCCGATATCTTCCGTTCTTATTTCTGGTGTGCCGTATCTGATTAACGTTGCTAACCCTTATTGTATTTTCCCCTTTATATTATCTGTGGAACCTGACGTCGCGCGCCAGCCACCCTCCGAGGCGACCTTGCTTGTTGACGTTCCTCAACGTCGAGTCTTCTGCCGGTTTCGAAATTATACTACTCGTTCCGAGAACGTCAGACCATTGCAACGATAATTAAATACTCGTTATAATATTTCAATTTCTGACTGTAATATTTTTTTTATGTGCCATATTCTGTTATAAGTTATTGTGATCTTTTCTCTTTATTGTGCTATTGAGCTTGTGTGAAAGAACTCGCGCATCTCATCGTTTTTTCGGGTTCATACTGATTTTTAATTTCATTTGAGTAACTCTTGTATTACTGTTGTCGATCGCGGTTATAATTTCGTGCGTGCGAGAGTTGGAACCGCGTATTCGTTCCGTTGCCGTTCCTTGAGTTCCGATTTTTGTTAGTTTTGTTTTTGTTTTGTTATTCTATTGTAACACAAATTTGATAGTTTATTCTGAGTAAATAGATTACTCCGACCGTATTATTTTCTGTGGATATCGTTTTCCACAAGTATCGAGCCTGTGTCTTATTCGCGAGCGCGCTCACGCGTAGCGCCTACGCTGCCGATTTTCCGATAACTAGAATGGGCCTATAATTTTCGAAATTATCTCTTTTGATTCTTATTTCTTTTGCATTGTATAGCTTCCGCTTTTGGATACCGATTATTATGAATTAATTTTAAGACTTTTATGAACTGTGCTTGGCTTTCGCTCGCACCTTCGGTAATGTCTGGATAATGGCTTTTATACTTTTGCTATTTAGTTTATCGATTCTTTGAATGTTGTTTTTGCTTAATACAGTTCTGGTGCGTTAACTCATTAATTTGGATTATTTTATTCTAGAATTTCTTATCGCTTTCCTATAATTCCTTGGCTGATTTTCCTATCTTCCGTACCTCTTGAACGCCGCGACGCTTCCGACGAGCTAACTTCTGAAGCGGTGAACCGTGGAACGTAACGTGGTCTGATTTAGTACTATTTCTTCGAGTTCCGGGTAACCTTTAAGTTTAGTTACGTTTTCTATTTTTTTATTGGCCGTGGTGCCCCTATCTGTTTTGCGTGTCCGTGGTGCCCTTAGGCATATTTAGGTTTAGTTTGCCTGGTGGAAGTTGGTTACCTCGAACTAGTGATCTGTCGCGCTCAGGTCTATCGATAGTGAGCCTAGACCTCGTGGTACTCCTTTGAGCGTACCGGGCGCCAACCTTTCGAATTTTGCATAGACCACTTACGCTCCCGATTTCCGCTTTTGTAGAATTCAGTTTTGTAGACAGCCTATATCGTCACTATATATTGTATATACACTTGGAGCACTCGTGGAGTTACGTTACGCCAATAGGTCTGTGTTTGTTACCTACATGATCTGCACTTTTCATAAAGAATAAATTCTTATTGGATGATATTTTTAAGTAACCAATGAGAGAATCTGCACTTTTTGAAAAGTGCAGAAAGTGTAGGTAACGAGAACAGAGCTAATATGTTACGGGGTTCCTTTGCAAGTATACACGCTGCTTAAAAACAGTCACATTGATTTAGGTGTATAGAAGCTGTCACACGGATAATCTTTTCAAAACTACCTAGAAAACACAAAACTCGGGAATGTCGTGAACCTCATTAAAATCATCTAATAGAACTCTAAAAGATGTCAAAAAAAAGAACAACGTTTTCTGTGTCATATTTGAAGTTTTGGAACAAAAAACTATTGGCTAACACAAGTAATAAAAAGAAGATTGTAATAAAGGAAGGAGATATAAATAAGGCAGGCCCTATGATGATTACAACAGTAAATCTAATGAAAATTAGGTCAGAGCTATGAGTGATGTTGAAAGTTTGTCAAGTAGTTGGCATAACATGAAATAAAAAATCTGCAACAAAAATGTTCAATTAAAATTCATACAGTACAATATAGTAGATTATGATACAAGTGAGGGAAGTAGGAATATCTAACCCACACACGCGTATCATATACTATTTTTTGCAACAATATACGGAAAGTTTGCAGTATATGTACCAAAAATAAGTATAAAATAGTAGACTCTTGATGAGTTCAGAGTGTGCGGGAATCATCAAGAATGGACCATTTTGTGCTTGTTTTTTGGTGTGCAAACTATTTACTTTCCGCACAGCGGTGCAAAAAAACAATTATTATTTACCCAGAAACAATAATTAACAATGAATATAAAAAAATCAACATGAAACTACAAATTTTTCACGGGTCCAATTTTGTATACAATTTTTTTATTTAAGGTTTATATCGTTGATGCGATTTCAATGTTTTTCATTAAACTTCTCGGTTATTAAAAAAATTTTGTGTATTCAATCGCTTGAAGTTTTAGTAACTAAACGATTCTAATTGTTGCGGACGAAAGCGAGAAGGCTAGTTCTGCAAAATGTTGATGTTCGAGTTATTTTTCTTCTGTTGTTCGATGGCCAGTTGGCCACAGTTCTGTAAAATGTTGATGTTCCAGTTATTTTGTTCTGTTGTTCGATGGCCAGCTTGGCCACACGTGGGATTGAGAAGGCAGTCGGTATCAGGGCATGGTCCTGATGGGTTGATCGGTGCCGTCCGACACCCCCCCCCCCCACCCTCCTACTGCGCGTTCGCGAACGCATGGTGACGTGACGTCGTGAAGGAACGAGGTGAAGGAAGTACAGCTTCCGAGAATACCTCCCGCGAGTGCACTGTTCGAGAAAGCGGGTCGTGAAGAAACGAAACACAAAGAGAATATCGATTGTCGATCAAGAGGGTGAAATTTCCGGAATACGGCCTAGTGATCGAGCGCGAACGTACTCATTGAATAAAATCCCAAATTGGTAAAATCAAAAGAACCGTGCATTGATTCATTATCCCGAGCCTCACCCTCCTCCCCTGGGCCGCCTTGCGGGGAACCAGTCCCGGTCGTTAAAAACTAATTATTTATGAAAAGATTTGACTAAACATGACACTAACATTGTAAGTAGATTCGTGAAGAATGCTGCGACATAAGAATGAAGCTGTGACAAATTAGATCATTCACACCGCTGTGAATCTTCATTAAAAAAGAAAAAACGGGATATAAAATTAGCTCCGTAGGACACTTGTAATTAAAAAAACGACCTTTCTTAATAATTTTTCCTTTATAATTTCATTAATAATTTGTTTCTTAAACAATAATTATTTGTAAATTCGGTTATAGAAATATAAATGTTTTAAATAGTTGTATTGTCCACTTTGGCACTTGGTTGACAGGACTGTGTCCCTAATAAGTCGTCAATCTGCATGCTTTTTGATATGGATTGGTTTAAGTGTTGAATAGAAATATACTAGCTCTAAGCGTAATTCTTTATGTAAAATGGTGTTCTATGAATGTGTTTCTTGGATTATTTTTATATAAATGTGCATTGTGGTGACAGAAAACGGGTTTTATACTTATCTGAAAAACTGCGTGATCTAAGTAGATTATAGTCTTGAATGTATCGTAAAAGCGCTTGATAAAAACTGTAATGTTATCGTATTGCATTGTTGTTTTGCAGGCAGTACATCCCAACAAGCAAGGAAATTGTAATAAATTTCAATGAGATCAATTGGAATGAAATGGGACAATTACCACCGTCGCCCACTAAAAGTTCTCATTGATGAAATGTTTGTAGAAACAAAAGATGATGTTAATAAACAAACTTTATTACTATCACACTTATTATTTTTGTATATCGAGTCTTTACGAAGATTTGACTTCCTATGTTGCATTACTTGCAACCTGAAAAAGATAAACTTCTAATTATTTACATATAAAATATAATTAATGATAGGTACAAATGCAGAACGAGAATTCTATTATTAAGATGGACTTTTTTAAAATAAATAACACGAACAAAACAATCTATCGGAAAATGAAAAAATGTAGCAATAAGTTAAGAATAATATTAGGTATATAAAACAACTGCAATTTTGATTTATATGACTTGTCGTTAATTAAAAGATGGTCACTTCATTTAAACGAGTCTGATTTTGAATATCCCTTCATCAAAATTGCAACATCAATAATAAATTATACTTATTAACATAGTTAACAGAATATGCCAAAAACTTTGTCATTTGATAAAATGATAAAAATATAGTACATCAAAAAATAAACTACATTTACTTAAGAGTTTTTCGCCTCTCATGATGACGCATAACGTTTTTTCATTTTACAACTAGAATCATTAAAGGATGTTCTGAACACCATATTAGGAAAAATATATGAAATAGCTACTGGTAGGTGGAATTCGTGAAATTCAATAAATTATATTTACATTGTCCTATGCATTCGTTTTCTGCACTCTCAAAGCTAGCGATGGTTTTCATTTGACTATAGAGAAGAAATATTCTACCTTCATGTCCGATAAACATTATCTAAAAAAATTAAAATACATTATTAATTACCAGAAAACTGTGTTGCACAGTTACTGTTGATGTGGACAATTTACGAACAGACCGTTATAATTTGTTTCAAACTTTTTGATTGGAAGATCAGACAATATTATCTGAATTGCCCTTTGATGGACCTACAAGAAATATGTATATAAGAATAACTACTAACATGGCATTGCCGGCTGTATATGAGTGATTAATTGTTGTTTCAAGTGTTGAGTATTCTCAACCAGGTTAAAGAAAATTGACTTAATTTGATTACGACATTACCACCCTTGATTTCGTTCCTCTTTCGGTGAAAAACTCATCTACGAAAAATCGAGACGTGGAATAACAATTAATTATAACAATAACTACAATAATGTAAAATGCTACAATCAATAGAACACGTTCTAACGTACTGCTTCATTTTGCAATTTTAATATCAAAATACGCAGCGGAAATTCATTAAAATACTTTACGTTTATACATTTTTTTAAATCTTACGTATCACTGAAGCTATGCATTGAATATTTGGTCATATAGGTCAAATTCATTTATATTCTAGCCATATTAAAAATTGCATGAATAGCAGCAGCATCGTCATTTCGAAGTGCTATCTATAATTTTCCGAACTTAAAAAAAATGGATAACTATAAGTTTATATAACTTATTATTGTAAGAGAAAATTACAAATACAGGAGAAACTAGGGGAATGTAACTACAACACATTTTTCGAATGAAAAAAGGTGTTCTAAATGTTATTTGTACTTAATTAGCAAAGTTTCAGTTTTAATGTTAAAAATATTAAAAACCCAATTCAGTAACTACGTTTTTTAAATTGAAATAGTAGTACGAAGAGACAAGGAGTCGACTGATCAACAAATGCAACGCTAGAATGTTTATGCAAGGTCCGAGGGACTCTGTGCGTTTCTACTCATGTTCGGAATTCTGTAGAAGTTTACATTATAGAATTTGTAAGATCTTATAGACTCTTGTTATACATTAGCGTAACTTTTCGCAAAGTAAATTTTATATAAGCAATTTTTTTAATTATTAAATTTACATGATATTTAATGCAAAACATACTTAATCTGTGTATGGCAGACTTTTTTTTTTACCATGTTTAGGTACCTGTATAGCTGTTTCATATGTATCTAATTCATTTCTAGCTCAAGAGTGACTTAGCTCAAACTGAACATGCTAACAATAAATATTACACCATTGTTTTCCAAGTCAAAAATAATACCAAGAACAACTGTCAGACTAGCTGGCGCTTTAGAAACAAAAATATTATTTGAAAATGCATATTATTTATTTTTGACTTTAACACTGCATTTCTCGGACACTATAACAGTTAGCACAACGAGCCTTATTTGTTTGTTTTTTCTTGGTATAAAATACAACCATAAACAATGGCCAAATAAAGAGACCGGAGATATCATAGTCTCCCCTTATTCCGTGTAGAGTTCCCTCGGCTAGAATTGGGATGCTCCCCTAGCCTAATAATAGCAAGAAGACCTACTTAAAGTATCGGAGAACGCCGAATATATTGGGAAAATGAAAAAGGTGTTCCATTTGTCCCTATAGTCGAGATAAGAAGACAAGATAAGCATATATATGCTGCGGATCACCCATGCGGAACCTCACCGCGCCACCATTTGTATCAATTGTACGCTCTCAAATTGAACGCCTATATGTTTTTTTTATACTTACAACACACTAAGGATGTAGAATTTGAAAATATTTAAAAAAGCATGAGTTCAATAACATATGCCTTTTTCAGTCATTCCTTACGATGACAGCTTGTGGATCCGAAAATATTTATTAGGTATATCATTTTCTTTGATACTCTTGTTTATTAGAGTCTGACGTATCGATTAAAAAAAAAAACATTTAAAAAACATTAAATACCGCCGAAATTATCACTAGAAATCTTCCTACACATGGCATCTTGTGATTTGCAACAAATCGAAAATTAATTTTAAAAAACCGTTAAAAAGAATTTAAATTTTTTCGACGAATCGTATCATGACTTGTTTTCTCTTATAGTTAACGAATCTGAAAGTCTTTTTTCATTTCGTCGAATAGAAAATGATATCTAGGCAAAAAGTAAACTAATGCATTTGTCATAGTTTTATCGGTGCGTCTATTCTTCTACCGCGCACAGTTCCAGAAATAATCATCGACACTAAAATTTGCATACAGCTTCTTGTTTATCATAGGTATTATCCTTGATTATTAATAAAAAATCGGAAAATTACACCAAAATGGCAAAGTATGTCAAACCCTTCAATAAGCATCAACGTATACACAAAATATGATACGTATTCTAGCCCCTAGCATATCACTCGGATGTCCCCTCTCAGGGGACATTAAAGTTTACTAGTGATTACGGGGAATTAACTGATTCCAGCACAACTTTTTCAGAAATGCATGTTTTTCTCAAATTTCCACAAAGTGGTGCTGAACTAGCTAATAGCTAACGTCCAGAATGGTTCGGAGTGCAAAGGGCTAGAATTAGGCACGATTAACACGTTGGGTGCGACATCAGTCCCTCGGGAATAATAGCAAGCTTTTCTCGCTCGCTGCCGGCCAAACGGAAAGGATAGCAAAATCGGCGCTTCACTCAACCTGTTAAGAAAGGATCAAAACTATATATGAAAACGTCACACTGACTTTTCTTTAGCAAGGTAGTCGTTTTCTTCTGAAGGTTGTAAAAGATGCTAAACTCATTCTTTTTCTATCGAACGTGATTTCGAATTAAGAACTCAACTCACATATTAGACAGTCGTTACAGGTATCACAACATTGAAAAAAATTGTGTGGAAAGGACTTTCAAAAGACTAAAAAGAATGTGTCACAGGTATAAGTCGAAAGTTGAAGATA
The DNA here is from genome assembly GCA_030142655.1 of Trachelus tabidus. Lineage (NCBI taxonomy): Eukaryota > Metazoa > Arthropoda > Insecta > Hymenoptera > Cephidae > Trachelus > Trachelus tabidus. Next base: position 74,200 of record JARQTI010000703.1, read on the forward strand.
AGTCTTTAATCACTATCTCAAATTGTTGGGCAGGGGAAGCATTGTAAACGTCTTGCAGTAGCTTATCGTTTTAATTTAATATTCCGATAATTATTACGTTGTAATAACATTACTTTGTGACGGACCATTAGCGCACATGACGATGATTGGGTTTAGGAAAAGTCGCGTTTTTGTTTCCAAAGGGGAGTTATTTTGTAGGAACATATTAATAAAAACCATTATATACGTACAGATAGCTTGTACTTTTATCGCTGTATAATATTAATCGCTTGGTTCGCTCGTACCGCAGATATTTCATTTTAATTACAAACAGGATGGTTTCCCTTGATCGTAAATATACAACGAATTTAAACCGATCATTGAATCGATGAAGAACGTACTGAGAGACCTGTGAGTTTTGAACAAGGATGTGTTCTTTGAATATTTATATTATTACAGGAACCTACACATTCGCAAAATAATTATACATTTATGTTGAGTCTTGCAGTTAATTCATTTAAAGGTTCTGTAATTTTTATTCTCACGTACAGATGTTCGAATCTATCAATTTTGGTTCACAGATATGGTAGTGTGCGTATGATGTACGCAAATTCTCATTTTCGCAATGATTATCGCATGCAGTGGTTCACGAAAGCCCCTGTCATTTCTTCACCGCCGATACGTATCATTCGCAGAGAATATCAAAGGAGTATCGAGTGATAAAATTTCTATGTCGTCACTCGATAATGAAAACACAGACATGAAGAGTGGATTTTTCTATCACCCTCTATCTATTGCCATTCTACATTCTTTTTTCTGTCATTCTTTCGTTCTTTCCTTTTCGTCTGTAAATATATGACTTTGTTGATGTGTGTGTGTGTGTGCGTGTGCGTGTGTGTGTGTGTGTGAGCGCGCGTGTGTGTACGAGCGTCTATATTGTATTGTGTGTTTTATGTGTATACTTTAAAAACCCAATTACACGTCTGTCTTGATCATCGGCTTATGGTTAAAAAAAACCGGATAGTAGTACGCGATGTAAAAAGAAGTCACCGAAGGAGAAAGCGTGATGGACGCGCAAGGGGTACAATTTTGGTGCTTGACTTCCGTTGAGTGTGTTGTGACTCTACACAGTAGAGTGGCATTTAGGCATCGCTGGAGATATTACATTTTAATATCAAGTACAAATATTCGCAAAGCATGTGTATGAAGTATTCAAGTCTTGTCTTTTTGTACCAATGTTAGTCTCGCACGCCTTATTTTACACACTGCACCCTGTACACTAAAACATTCCACACTCTTGGCCTTCTTCTCTCTAGTATTGTAGACTCTCGAGATTCGAGGAGCGCTTTATCCGTTTCAATAATTATTTAATCTTAGCTATGCTGTCCTTTTTTTAACTCTTGACCGCGCCGGAACACGGCGCTCGTGTTTGTCATATTAATTTGTTAAGATTGTTTATCCAGCACTGTCCCAGCACTGCTCACTGCATGAAACCCACCAGGAACAGTTTATGTATAGTACATGCTTACATCTGTTAATTATCCGCCAATTTGTATAAATTCTAGTCGTACTTTACGTGTTTTTAACGTAGATCAAACGCTTCACTCCCTAACTACAGATCGCAGATCGGTGACGTAGGATAATGTATGCCAGGATCAATTCTTAATCGAATTTTCCTTGTCCTGATGATTTACGGTGGACTTCGGCTCAGGTGGTCGAAATGCAGTCGCGTAAGGAAAACGTTTTTCACATTTCGCGGTGTAGCTGGATATCGATGAATCGCACTGACCAAAGTCACCGTTGCGCAGAGCTTCCAGCACCCTCGTGCAGCTCTCCAGATTGACTCCTTCTAAGCCGTCGATATTCGTAATCAATGAAAGAGCTTTTGCTTGAGCGCTCGGATCCAGGAGATACAGCATTCGGGCACCTTGGAGTAGATGCGGCAGTGACTTGTTATTCATCTTTAAGTAGTTGGCGTTTAGTTGGACTGCGTCCGAATTTGAGAATATTCCGCTCGTTTGACGTTTCACAACTTCCGCGACAGCGCCCTCCAGTTGCGAAGCTCCAGTATGCTGTAGAAAGCGTACCAAGCATGCATGAAGATCGGGATTGTTCGCGTCCAATTGATGAGCACGTTTAATCGATTGAAGCATCAAGAGAGTTCGACCTGCAAGCACGTGGAGGATGTATTATTAAATCAACGTCTGACAAAATATTATTTTCATTGACAATCTTTCATTTCCACCACATTCTAATCCAGTTTGAAAAATGTATCATTGTCGCTTACCTTTACGAAAATATATCTCGAAAGCCATGAGATGAGTTTCTATTCTATTCGATGCAAGCTGCTGCAATGGTTGCAAGAATTTAATCGCTTGTTCCAAGGGGTCTTCCGCCTGTTAAATTTTTATTTTTATTATTAATATCATGTATCATGGCGTGTAAATAAAGTGGTTTGTGGTAAGTCATATAATTTGCTCATAATTTTCAAAACTTATTATTAGATGAATATAAATTGATTATTTCGCTATTACTACTAGATCTGTTTTTAGCAAAACTAAACAATTGGAAGCATTTCAACCTATAAATGAGGTACAAATTAAATTAAAAATATCGAGTCAAAACACAGGTTGGCGGAAGTTGACATTCTCTATAAATTTTAGCTCGATTAATTTAGTTTTCCACAACATTTTGCACACACACATACTTGTTTTGTGTGACAAACACGTAAGGCACTTTAACATGTTTTATGCTTTCGCACCTAAATAGATTTTAAATAATTGAATATGGAGTAAACAGTATAATTAATCTATTTGAATGGCACAATAAGAATTCAGCAGAAAATGTTGTATATTTTTGAGGATCGAAGTTTTCTCGTCCTGTGCCATTGCAATTGTTCCGTTTACAACTGTAAATCGTAGGATAAGTCCTTACATATCTGGATGGTGTCAATAAAAAGTTTTCAAATATACATAATTTTTTTACATGGCGTTTCGGAGTGAAGCGTTCGAAACTCTCATTTTCACGATTCGAGACATATGCAAGCTAAAGAAATTGTGGTAACATCCAACTTTCAATGCGAATATTTGAGAAAGACTGTTATCTGCACGCACGAACTAGTGTGTAAAGGGTCAGTGTCCAACTCTCCATTAAGGGGAGATGCAACTGTGATCACTGAGTCTGGCATTTCTCTATAGAATTAAAGATGCATTTGACTTCATGTTTTTGGGTTTTAAAAAGTAAGCAGAAACAAACAAAAATTGGAACTGCGTGTTTCGGTCCTCGGTAAGTTCGATGGTTTCCAGTTCTATTTCTTTTTAGCAGGATATCGCACTATCCAAATAATTTTTTAGGGTTCCTAGCATCCACGCGACAAAACGTTTAGGCTAACTTTTTTTTTTGAAGACCCCAAATTCGAGAAAAAATTCAAAACCCGTATTACTTGTTATAAAAAAAAAATGTATATTATATTTATAGCGTCTTTTTGTTTTCAGATTGGAGTACCACTATGTTAAAATGTTTCATGTAATTTATGTCATTACAAAAAGTTGAGCACATCCATGTCTTGACCCTATAGTATGCTGGCACAGCTGAAAGACATCATTTTAACATGGCCACTGGGCCTCGAAGACCCCTATTATTAATATTAGGATTGAGCGAAATAAGGATGCATACCAAACGTTTATTTTTAAACAGATTTTAATATTTCATTAAGGTTAGATTCAAAGTAAAATTTTCTGAAAAGAAATATATCCTTAATAAGTTATACAGGCATGAACATGCATGCAAAAAAGTATTTCATTCTTGAAAAATTGTAATTTTTTTTTAAATTAATTTTGCGGGTATTTTTACTATTATATTTATCATTAGCGCGTCAAAATCCGCCAGAATACAAAAAACCATACTTTTCGTAAGTATTCGCCTTTCGGAACTACACACATTTGTTTTCTTGAAGATTATCAAGGTTTTCAAAGTTTCAATTTGCAATTTTAACCCTTTCGATACCATGCGATTTTTTGAACTTGTACCAGTGAGCTACAACACAAATTTTATATTAACAATTTTATGGCAAAGAACTGCTAATAGCACATTTTTCTTAGTGGTGGGCACCCGTGATCACCGTGGTCCAAATGAAAAGATAAGCGCCGGTTCCATGAGAGCACCGTGGCAGCAAAAGGGTTAATGGAAGCGCATATTTTTAAAAAGTAATAATTTGAAAGCTTTTCTTACCCGTTCTAATTTCTCTGGGATAAGTTCATCCAGTGTAGGTTGCTCTAGGTCGGGATCAGTCTGTTGTCGAGATTTATTATGCTGTTCCCTCTTCTCTTGGGCCTGGGCAGCCTGCTGCCTTTCAAGCTCTGCCTTCCTGCGCTGCTTTCTTTGTTTATTTCTCAGCTTCTTTAACTCCGACGGTGCCAAGTTTTCTGAAATCATTATTATGGAAAAATATGTAAACAGATGTTTAGTGTAATTTCGCTCAATTGTAATTAATATGATTTAGGTACATTTGCGGGATCGCGGAAAAGAACTTTCATATAAGAATCACATTAAATGTCAATTTTGTGGAAGTAAAATGAGATGGTATTTTCATGTATTAAAGCTGCTGTTCAACTTCATTTAAATCGTCAAACTATGGCAAGCATAGATGGCGCAATGATGTCGAAAGTGAGAACATCTGCTTTTATCAGTTTCAGAAAGTATTGATACTCCCACATTTCTTATAGGATAAAGAGCTCAGGTGTTTCACATTTTGGATGAAAATAACATCTACTAAGGATCAAGCAATTTAAGACCTCTCAAATCACAATGAGCGCTATCATTGCATCTGATGTATTATCTTATATTATGCTGCGGGTAAAAATTTGCAGTACACCTGACTAACGTATCGATGGTCTTTAATGTAAAAACATTGTACAAATTCATTTTTACTTTTCAACGGCAAAGAAGAATCTCTAAAATTGCTTTAACATGTCAAGCACACTCTTTTCACACAGTTGGAATAGTGGATAATTAGGAAAATATAGAGAAACAGTATCTTGAGAAAAGTGTAACAACGGTGATTTAGGATTTGTATTATCTGATGAATCAGTGCGGCATTTAATTGAATTTTTTTCACATTCTCGTTTTGGTTAGAAATTTACCATGAATAAAATAAACTTAATGCTTTTTTAAATAAAATACATTCATTTCAACCTCACGTCTACACATCCGTAGAAACGCCAAGGAAATAGCCTACTAGATATATCGTTTGCACAAGCAGTTCATGAAAAAAAAAAAAAACGAAAGAAATTCCGATTATTACGCTAATACCTTCATTCTGCTCAACGGGCATCGCCACTTTAATTACCGTACATTAACTTCGTATTATAACATGAAAATCACGCACGCTTTCCAATTTTGTAAGGAATATTCGATGCATTATTAAAACGCGGTAGAGCCACACACCAAGTAGGCATGCTCCGTAAATTCGGACGTAAACAGCGTTGCTTCAGCGCATTCTTAGTTTCTTAGAAGGCATTTCCTGGCACTTTCCTTACGTACATACATATACTTTATATATCATTTTTATGTTTTTGCGTTATGACTATGTGGAAGATGAAAGCTTGAAAGACATTTGCATATTTGTAGCTTATTAGCAAAAATAAAGTAAGCGTGCGCAGTAAGAATTTTCTAGTAAATATTACCCCGAGACGAAATAACACTAAGACGTAACGGCAGATGGTTTTATCGGCAATGTAGTAAGTTTTACCTACACAACATAATAAAATTGATCGAGTGAAATTTGCTATGATGTGGTGGCAAAATTTGACGGGTTCATGGTAGAACTTCCTGCGATTGTTGGGAAAAAAAACTACTCTAACTCCACAAAACGACGGAGCAATGCGACACAGAAATCAGTATAAGTGATAGTTTCTGACGGGACAGAATTCAGGCAAACAGGCGACATTCTGGCAAATATTACTCTAAAAGAAAATAAATTTTACCAGTTAATATAGTAATTTTTGTTATCACAGATGTTGCCATGACTTTTAATAGTTTTTATATGAAAATTGATACTTTTTACTATAAAATATAGTAAGCGGTGTCGCCGTTGCCGTGAACTGACGTTCGCGTTTCTGCGACTTGTTTCGACGTATGGAAGGTGTTGTTATGTACGGCATTACGGAAAAATTACTATTTTGGTTCGGTAAAAATTCCTATGGTACTTGTAAGACTTCCAATATATCGGCTGGTAGCGCTGCTGTAGCATGCTACCTTAGTAGATTTTACTTTCATGGCTTAGCAACTTCTACCAGATCCTTCTCTCCGTGTAGTAGAAATTGTATATGAGCCCTAATCGGGTGCAAGCTAGTTTTCGCTACTTCTGTCTAGGCGCTATACCAAAAACGTATCGCCCTGCCCCGTCAACCCACTAGTTATGTCAAACTGTCTAGGACATACATCGTTTTCTAAGTCAATTGTTTACTATCCATGTGGACATGTAGGATTGGATTTATACAGAAAATAGTTGAAACTGCTTTGATAATTATTAAATATGCGACAGACTAAATATTGAAAACATAACTTTATTGAGTATTTGGAAAAGTATTTGTTAAGATTTATAAAAGAAATGTCGATTTTTAAATAATTAAACCCTATGTGATATTAAAATGTTTTATATTATATCAAAAAAGAGTATGTCTGATTGTTGACTTCTACCATTGGACCGTGTATTTAATAAGCATGAGCTTAAACGTTATACCTAAGCATTGCAAGAACATTTACCAGCTTGACACACACGTTGTACGGGGAACTTATTGTTTTACGGTCCATTCTATTCACAGCAAATAAACACATACATTCTGTCCTGGACATTAATAAGGCCCAATTAATAAACTGTTGCTGTAACGAGGAACTGTCTGAACTCAACTTATGTTATTAACTCTTGGAGTACTGGCGAACGCCTAGTTCGGGCTCCGATAGGCTTAAATAGTTGGGAAAGAACAAAATCATGACTGTGCGCGTCACGTCGGGTACTAACTAGGTTTCCATTATTGGAGATGCCTATTCTAAGCCTGGCCAGACCTTATCTTTATCAGGGATGTAATTAGGCAATTTTGACTAGGGAAACTATACGCACGTAAAATCCGTCGTAAAAACTGGCGTGGTACTATCAACAAATTTTTACCAAGGGGAACGACTAGGAAAATTCTACTACGGACATTGTCGAAAATTTCTGTTTTATTTTTGTACATTGATTTTGTACGAAATTATATTTTGTCCGAGGCTTACGTCACATTACACTGTAGTAACTTCTAGTAGAAATTCCTCTCCATTTAAAGCAACCATGGTTGAAAAGCTACAACCATATAATCATACGGTAACGTTTCATGTTATAAAACTAGTTACAATATTACCACTATTATCTATATTAAATATAAGAAGATATTTGGATAGGACCTAATCGGAAATACTCGAAGATTTCTTAAAGTAAGCTGACTTTGTCACTCACTAAATAGGTAAAAGGCAGGGCAGGTTATTTTTTTCTATGGTAAAATATATTATTATAATAAATAGAGTTATTGCATTAAGAGGCGTCTGTTCTTGAATCATATATCCATGTATACGCGAAATAACAACGTTACATGTTTCAACTCTGAAACACGGCGGTACAGCACCATTTTGACCATTAAAAAAATGCAAAACTTCTATATTTTGCCCTTAAAATAACATTCTTATAGCAATATGGTGAACTCAAATCAAAATTATATTAATTTTAGCGGTATTGAAAATACAGTAAAAAGTATATCCTATTACAATATTTATCAATAATTAAGCACAATATGCAAAATGATCACATTCGGTGGGTATGGCGGTATTCCTAAAACATGGGCGATCATGAAAATGACTTCTGTTTTATTTAAGACCAATCACTACCAACAAAATTCTGTCAGAAATGGTAAACACTTACAAACACGGAACTTGCTCTCTTGCGTTTGTTTCTCGACGGCATCGACGAGACTGAAGCCAGTCGCAAATGCCTATAGAATACTCCAAGCAGCAGAGCATCAGAAAAAATGGTACCCGAAAAAAAACAAATGCTACCAAAATTCCATATGGATAATGTCATTTAACTTCTAGAGGTTCGGAGTTTGAGATCTTAAAACTTTTATTGAAAAGGACTCAAACTTGTGTCTTATATATCATGGATTTACCATATACAAAGTTCCCATTATGGGTGGAGCCGATATATCGGCATTCTGACCCCCTAGAGAAAGAAAAAATTTTTGAGTTTCGAATTTTTCAAACAAGGCGCGTACAAGGGTTTTCGGGGTCACTGAATACGATGGTAATGTTAAACTTTGCAAATTATCACAATAAACACCAACATTATCCCAAAAACTGTAAAAAATTCAGTTATCACGACTCTCCTTCAGCGTTAACCCAGATCTAACGACGTAGACGTAGAGAGTGTGTAAGGGTGTGTCTGCCTGTGCACGTGACGTTCATGTATGTATAGAGTGCTTGTATATGAGCGATTCCATCAGACTTCAGTCACCCGCATTTTATTTGCTGTGCTACGTGGATTCGGTCATTTTTAGTTTGAACACAGATATCCTGGAGACTTAACTTATCAAAAAATTATAAAAAATGAGTTTTTTTTAGTATCTATAATAAAAAAAATTATTAAATTTGTCGTAATCTAAACCTGTTTTCATGTTTTCATTTGTTGTCTTTGATGTACAAAGAATCAACGTAAGATCTTTTAAAAACAACCTTCTGAATTTGAGTATATCGCAGATCTGTGATTGGCCTTTCTTTATAAATATATGCATGCCATAAGGATCAGTTAAGTTTGCTAATCGAGTTCATTTCTATAATCTTAGAAATGACAGAGAACTTTAAACTGTAAAAGAGAAAATATATTAACTAGAAATTGACGTGCAAGGATTACTCGAAGGTATTTCATCCTTGAGAAAGAGGGCCTTGCGCGCGTTATTACGAGTTAGCAAAAGAATGTGGAACAACAGGCGGTACCGGCTCACAATACTTATGCAAATGATACCCTGCGATCAGAGCACAGAAATTATACAAGTAATCTTCGTCACCCACCTCACACTAGTCTTAATAGGTTTTCATGAATTTTCATTACCGACCTATTACAAAGAAGAGCTGTATAAAACTATGCTGTATGTTTAATGTATTCATTCTGTTAAATATATCTTATAGTATTATCGCTTTAATAACCGTATAGTTTCGAGAACCAAGTTCAATTATCGAGTTATCGAAAGGATAGCCTGTGTCCGGGAACGTATCTTCATTTCTTAGAAAGTGAACTAATTCGAACTGTAGTTGAAGTACCTACACGTAACCATATTTATCGTAACGTTCATGGAATTAGATAATCTTTCTACTGATATAAAATTAAATCATCTTGCGGAAATTGATAAATGATTTCGATATTGATTGTGAACAATCATGCATGCAGCATTTTAATAATTTAACAAGTTTTCGAAATTAACTAACCGCTAAGAACTTCAGGGAGTACAACGTCCACTTATTAAAAACTTTTGCAAATTAAAATATAAAATTAAGAATTTTAAAACGATATTACGTTCCTCTATAGATGGTACAAGTGCATAACGTTGCAATGTAGTGCCACAATGCAAATCACTGAATTTTCATACATATTAATCTATTTCTATTATATCTTGGTAGAAATTGTGAACTGGCCCTTTTATTGGCTCAGGATTGTTGTCCTCTTTTATAAATATCTGGACCAGCCCAGATCGAGGAGGGGTACGTTTACGATAGCTATAGTCGACACAGACGATTTGGCCAAAAATGGAAGTGGAAATCGTTCTTCTTCCGAGTCCAGACGCAGTTAAGAGATTTTGCTAGAACCCTAAAAGCGCCTACTTTATTTTCAACTTTGCCCTATTCTGTTTTTCCCCATTTCGTATAAATATTTGAAATAATTACTAGTTTAAAGAATAGTTTTTTTTTTTCAAATAGTTCATTGACGGCCTGTGGGTAGCGTTCTCTAATGTTCTCTCTCTTCTATAGGTAAAATACTTTACACGCAAAATTGAACCGGCTGTCCTAGTAATGAATAGTACTTTTACAGTTGCCTTTTAATTGCATACTTGTTATTCTATTGCTTTATTGTAAACATATTTTCTTGTAGTTGTTTAAATTGATACTTGTTTGTCCTACTTTTGAAGTGAGGAAAAAATTAAGAAGCCCGACCACGCATCTTGGAATTCCGAGAAAAACATCGTGCTGTGTTTTGCATATATCCAGTGCCAATACAGTTCTCGCCTTTAACCGATTCAGATTTCCCGACCGAAATAATTACAGTTGCATAAGTTAATATATAAGTTGATGGTTGGTAAGAAATCTTGGAGGTAGTAAGCAAGGACACCACATACAGATGCTGGCGGCTGCTATTATTATTTCAGTGTTAAAGAAAAAGTCTTAATAGCGTAGTCTGTGTTTATTGCATCTTCTACCCAGCTTTGTAGTAAATCTCACGACTTCAATTTGAAGAAGTAATATTGCAACACAGGATGTCCTTGTATACAGTTCTCTGTACTTTTACAACTAACACAGGCTATATCGGAAGAAAACAGATAAAGTTAAGAGGTTTAGATCGTATGGAAGCCACATTGAAAAATAACGCGATTTACTCCAAAAATAACTTTTATAAAATTCACCTCTCAGATAAGTGGCATTTCGTTTATTGATCGCGACGAAAAGCTGTTTTCTCAAAATGAAACGAATAACATTTAATTGGAAATCGCATGTCAATAGCACACTTTACTAGAAAAACTTAAATCGTTCAAATTATTAACTAACAATTGTTTAGGATCAATATGTTGAATAAAACTTGTTTTAAGGGAGGGGGGATTTGAAAACGACATAAAATCCGAGCCGCAGCTTGAATCATAACAAAAAGAGATTATAGAGCTGCACATGTCTGCAAAATTTGAAGGTTGTAGCTAAAACCGTTCTTGAATTTTGGGAGGCCATTACATAGATACGCACACACATACGGACATTTTCTTCAAATGTGTTTTCTCGGCGTTTTGGCACATTCTGATCGTTCTCTCTCACATTCATTCTCGTGACATGAAGATCACGATCATGAAAAAATATTAATTACTAATTAATCACAATTGGGCACATGAACGTTATACTACTTTGAATGAGTAGGTCTTTTTGGTATCGGCCAGATAACTTGTGTGTTGTGTTGACTGCTTGCTGTTTTCATTATGATACTATGATGTTATGATAAATAATATATACATAAACAGAAATCTAGTAAAGTGATAAATTTAAAGAATGAACATTTACTTTAATATTTTGTGGGGCAGTCGCACGTATAAGTTTCACCATTTCTTTTTTCGTATGGATTCATAGCTGTTTGCTTAGTTTTGGAAAAATTCATATATTTCTGGATCAAATGAGACTAAATGAAATAATACGATACGATTTTGAATTCGTCCATTGTCAATTGATTGTAAACAAACTTTAAAAAAAGATCGATTGGATGGTTATGTAAAAATAGTCCTGTGAATTCTATGTCCATTTATGTTTCTTTTGTGTCGCTGAATACGATTATGGTTTTAAGGAGATTTTTGACAGCTGTAATTTGTCAGGTAGACTGTCAAATTTATGAATTATCTTAAATTCTTTAAATGAACATGTTTTATTTTTTTCTGCGAGGTCACTGATTACAATCGTTGTAGCAAAAAAAGAGCTTTGACAACTTAACTGAGAATGAGTAGCTGTCAAAAAATTTTTTGACACCATAATCATAATCAACAACCCCAAAAACATGAGGAATGATTGTTTATTTCAAAAAATTATTTTCTAAAAATGTACCCCTCGACTGGTTAACTAATAGATAATAACGCTATGAGATTTAATTCAGAATTCAACAATTGCAGTCTAAAGTGGGCGTCATCATTTTGGAAACCACTCTTGCATCTCTCTATACGTTTAGTCGATCCACGATTTCCGTGTTTTTTTTTTTAACAGATCGAGAACAATAAAGTCTCTAATCAAGCCACACGCGTCACTGCATAAAATGTTTGGTGCTTTGGTGTTATTATTTTCTTAACACGAAACCGATGACAAAAATCCGAGAGCTAACCTACATCACCTTCAGCCGTTCACCCTTCATCCATGCACCCGTATGTCAGGCGGGCGTCAGCCAATTCTTTTTTTTCATCGGAAACTGACGTGCCGGCATGACTTGGGAATGGAGCATTGGACATGACCCGTAAACTCGAATCACTCATTCTTTTCACCAGCAAAATATATATATGAGTTCCTCCGATAGCAAATCATTTCTTCGAATACGAAATCACCCAAGAGATACACTTTTTATTTCCTTAACTAACGTTGATCTGCTGAAAGTGCAAGTTAGTTGCTAGACTTGCAAAATAAAATACTGTTACAGTATAAATATGCCTAGCAAACTAACTATAGCTGCAACAACTAAATTATTTTTCTTCCTGCGTGTCCGTCGGGCACTCTCCTCTCCCGGGCAACTCGGTACGTCGGGACTATCTATCTGCGGAAGATTCGAAGACCTTGAACTCAACTTCCAAGAGCATTGGCGTAACTGCACGAATCAATTCGAGAGCGTAGCTTCTGAACAGCGTGGCGACTCGAAGGAAACCAGAAAGCGAGAACGTTATCTGAATCGGTAGCTGGAGTCGCTTCGTGACCGTGAATCGAAAAATCACGTCACAGCATATACATGGTTTTGCACTAAATATATATTATTTTTCTATTTTAGCATTTATTTATATTATTTTATGAAAAACCACGTGTCGTTTACTAAGGATTCCATTGCTTCAAAACTTATGAAAAGAAGAAAAACACATGGTCTATAGCAAAATGGCATTACAGCATCTTTAGCAGGCTCATATTTATGCGGTCTTGTTATTTGAGAAAAGTCGTGCCACTTTTAACCGCAATCGTCCACAGACTAACGCTGGATCTATAAGTGGTAAATCGATTTTTGTTAAGTTACAATATCAGTTGCACGGAGTTGCGACAACTGCCTTTCTATTTAGAAGGCTAGTTACTTATGTATTTGAAGATGATAAAGCACAAGTACTCTTTGATTCTTTATTAAATCAAATTAGACAACACCCCGAGCATAAATATTATCAGGCATTCCCGTTATAATAAAGAGCCTCTTAGATTTTGGCAGGGGTTCCACAATAGGGACACCAGATAAGGGCCATGCCACGATCCATAAAGACTTCCCTAATAAAATTCTAGGTTTAACCCTATCTTATTCAGGAGGTCATGAATAAATTTCGGGAGGTACACACCTGCTGGCAGCAGTAACCTATAATCTATTAACGATTGTTAATGCATTACGAATATTCAACCGGCGAAAATTAATAACTGCTTATTTGCTTAGCAATTACTTAATTGTTAACTAAAATGTTAAAATTTATTCACTTATTGCCCTCAAAAATTCGTTTAATCCACCTGTGAACTGCTGATTCCTCGAAAAGCGCGATAACTATTTATAATGGATTATACTGTATTTTATTTAGACTTTCGACTATTGTAAATTTGTTAAATGCGAAATTAAAAAGTTAATAATTGTCGATACTTGCCTTCTTTACTTTTCATATTTCAATAGTTAGTAACTAATTATTAATTAACAGTTGTCAACCATCTATCAATTACCATTTATGCATGGTTGTATTCGTATAAGAAAAAAATAGCGTATAATGTCTACATACACTATCTTCAAGTGCATTGTACAATTTTTATTCAATAACTATTAAATGACCATTTATCAGTAATTATTATTGTTAGTAATTGACAGCTATTAAAAAAATATCGACACTTTGTTTTTTAACAAATACATATATTGTTTATTTTAATCATTGATCAACACTTGTAAAATATTATAAATGTCACAAAGTACGCTATATGGTATTTGTGCTTTATACATACATTCATCTATACTCATACTTATGCTATAACAGCATTTTATTTTGCAAGTCCAGCAACCAGCTTGAACTTTCAGTAGATCAAAGTTACTTACGAAAACAAAAAAAGTATCTCTTGAATGATTTCATGTTTGAAGAAATGATTTGCTTTCGGAGGAGCTCATATACTTTGCAGGTGAAACGAATGAGCGATTCGAGTTTAGCAACGTCAGCGAATGATTATTTGCTGCAGTAACGTCGTTTATTTTATCAAAATATTTGTACCTGTAACTAACTTATTGCTATTGGTGTCAAAAGTATATGCTATTTGAGAGAATTCCTTAATTTGCTGTCACAACGAACGTAGATGGCCCTGATAGAAAATGACTTTTGGAAAAAGCGCCGAGTTCGTCTGGAACGCCATACGACGCGTTCTAACACGTTGCCGCCTCTATTGTAAGACGATCTATTCTGCTTCATGCTGTGTGCATGGTCTGTCTATTGGAAGTTCAGAATGGATTATCCTGGAAACGTGAGGTAGTTGTTTACATCATGGGGAATCAGTGAAGACGTTATTAAAATGTTTTCTCCAAAAAGTTCTTTGCAGCAGACGGAAATTATTATCGGCGTCCAAAATGTCGATTAATATATATTCGGAATTAATAATATCTGCAAATATGTTAAATCCAAATTTTAATAATAATTTCATTGTATACTGCTGCAAAGAACTTTGCAAAGGAAATAAATTATTATGAACTGTCAGATATGAAAAATTATTTGCTAATGACTTATCAACCCGCAGCAGCTTATTTGTTGCTACAGCAAAATACTATTGCTGTAACAGAAAAGAATTACTGCTGCTGTAGAAAATTGAATTTGGCTAAAGTAGCAAAGCAAGCACAGCAAGTAAGTTTATCTGTAGGAGTAGCCAATTTTGCTGTCACTATATTTGCTAACGATTTTTGCTGCGATAACGGATGTCATGCTAGAGTAACAAATTCTTTTTCCCAATGATATTAGAACCCGCGGAAATCTTAGTCGGGTCAATGTCATAACTGGAACATTCGATTTCTGTATAAAATAACTGAATGTGATTTTATTTCTATCATTGCAGTCACAATTTTATAAATGTGTATAGTCATGACGTACTTACTCCAAATAGGAGTATGTTTAGATTTCTCTACTGGGTCATCAATAGAATTGGAAAAAAGTAGAAGAGGACAAGTACAAGTCCTAACTATATTTCCGGTTGGCTTTCTTCAATACTGCAGCGCATTTTTATTCATAAGCATATTATTATCCCGCAGCACATGTTTTTGAGAACCAATCTATCAGTCTTCTTTACAACAGAATTTATTTAATTTTTATTCAAGTAAATAAATCATTAGCCCATCTGGGAAACTGTCATCAGCTGGATTGGCCTGAAAGACGAAATAGCAATTTCCTATATACCATCAACAAATAAATTTGCGGAAAGGCGGCATTAATCATACGAGTCGATTCGATAATAAAATTGATACTAAAGGAAGTACAGGGATTGGTGATTGTTGCTACTTAAGGAGTAGTAGTTACTTATAGTAATTGTTTTTGTAAATTTGATGCCCTATGTAACATTGGTTGAGTGTCATTTGCATCACTACATGTGTCCTTAATCTAGAGAAACATTCATAGCGATGAGTTTACAATAATAAATACTACTTGATTAATGCCGATTTCGGAACAGGTACATCTTTTTTTCAATTTTTTTTCTAAAAATAATCCGTAATTTTTTACCGTTTTAAATGCGGGACAGCTTATTCTGTTTCTCGAACGATGCTCTACAAATTCACCGTCTAAATATTGGATAGTGCTAACCCTTTAAAAATTACAGCCCGTTGATAACCCAGCGAAAAAAAATTCATAAACAAATGGCTATAATTATTAAACGGGTAATATTATCAAATATCTGGGCAGTGAATACGTCAAAAATTGATAAAGAAACAGAATGAACCATGCCTCATTAAAGTCGGTAAAAAATTACGGATTATTTTGAGAAAAAATTGAACAAAAATGTACCTGTTCCGAAGTCGACATTAATCAGGTAATATTATTGTAAAATCATCGTTATGAATGTTTCTCTAGATTAAGGACACATGTAGTGATGCAAATGACACTCAACCAATGTTACATAGGGCATCAAATTTACTAAAACGATTCCTAAAATGTAGCACTGACTTGACCGGCGTGAAGCGCCCCAATCTCCTTCAGAAATTAAAGTAGAGGATCTGGAAGAAGAAGAAGAAAGCAAGGAAAGAATTATTAAGATTTGTGTGAACTGAAACGCTGGTTACGCTAGTTAAACAGGAACATATGTATACATGAACTGAAAAGTCAAATTCATCAGTGAAATAAGTGGAGCATACGCATATGGTAAAAATGTGATTTCATTGTTACTTCATCAATCCGACTTTCAGTATTACAAATTCATAAATAGACGCGTACCGAGGACAAGTACATCGTAAAAGGTCGGAACCTGTGACAAGTTTGTCGAATGAATCAATGCGACATAAATATATTTATAAGTCGTGCATAACGATTAAAAAGTCTTTCATCTTGAATGCCTTTCAATTCCTGCGAAATACTGGCATAATAGTATAAAAAATATCTTTACCGTTGTGTTAAGTTTTGCAAATCAAAATATTTAGTATCTATTTTATCAGACAATGAAACTTAATATATGATAACTCAATGATAATAATTGATTATCTCAGAGAAACCAAACGATGAGAATGATAAATTACCGGTATAATAAAATATTCTTCCATTGACACCATATCGAACGACGGTCCATTGCGGAAAAAGTTAACCTCATAAATCAATTAGTCAGTCAATGCTAGCTAATGCAATTATAACGGTACAACGTGAATATGGTGGTGTAAATTCTGAAGATAGTGCAGTTAGTATCCTCCGCTCGTAATGGACGAGAAGATACCAAAAGATTCCAAAGCGCCTAACAGACAGTGGATGGCAGCATTTATGCATGTAAAATTGCTGATAATCCGTCATGGATGACCACTTTGCAGGGGGGAACTATTGCAAAAGAATAAAGTACACTAGAAAGTGAAAATCAGGAATCATACTCCGGTTCTATTAACGAACGAGAGCATCGTCATATCCTGTTTACCCATTGGCTTTCATCCGTAAAATTTTAGAGACTGGTTGCTTTTTTGGAACTGCTCCAACTTCACGTAATCTGAGGAATGATGCAAAATGACAGTAAGAAGAATTGCTGTATTTTGAGCAGATATGAAAATATCAATTAATTATTAGTTGAAGTCGAGCAGCTCAGGGGGCAATGGATCGAATGGAGCCGAAGCAAATCAAATTATGTACGTAGAGAAACGTAAACCGTAGTGAAGGGTGTGTAACGTTTGATAGGGCAGAGCAGAGCAGAGCAGAGCAGGGCGTGGCGCAGAGGAGAAATAAGAAAGGAACTGTAGTCATGACTATCGAGGAGTGGAAAGGCCTCGGAACAGAGATTAAACGTACGACGCCACCGGAATGTTAAATTCCCATGCTAACGCAATTTGAATCGACGTACCACACCAATCTCTCGGATTGAAAAAAAAAACCTTTTTAATAGCCAGTCCATTCTGCAGCAGTGCAACCACTAAGTAGCAGCGGATCCCGGATGCGAGACAAGGTCTTGCATGATCTATTGCTTGTATCTTTTGAGCGCATTGCTCTGAGATTATTAGTAGAGATCATCGCAATGGTTGATAATGCCACAATGTCGCTGCTCGTTCTCAACAGCTTCGCGCCTACAAAAAGTTATATTCTGTCATTGTTTACGCCAAACGTGTGAATGAATATGCTTCTTGAGAACTAAGGTCGAGGACGAAACGATACGATGCGGGCAAAACTCGTTTCTCACATATTTTTTGCCTCCTACTGAATCAGTGTGGCCATGGTAATGTTGATCAAAAAGATCTTTACGGAAAGGCAGTTCCCATTTGTGGAAGAAGAGATTATAGAGAAATATTCCATTGACTGTCATAAGTACCGAAGGATAAGACCATATTGCTGTTGTAATACCAACGCTTCTAGAGTAACTTTAGTAATGCAACAGTCACATTATATTAACCGATATATATGTATAATTTCATTACTTTTAAGGAGGGACTGGTTGCATCCATTTCTTTCGTAAAATGTAATAACTTCTAATGGCAACTAGCAAATTATGAAACGCGATGAGCAATCAACACGATTCGACTGTAACGAAGTTTTTTTTTAATGGAAAAAGAAAAAAAAGAAAAAGTTAATCATTTGCGCTTCATGGAACACGAGGACTAAGAAGAAAGTAGGAGCGAGCTCGACCAGGAACTAAGGACGGAATTCCACGTCGTTTCTTTTGTTCTTATGAATTCCGCTTCGAAAAACACTGACACACACGCTTTGTAGTCTCCAAAAAAAACTGTTTACTGTTTTAAAGTATACAATTCACCGATATGAATCTCTTAAGAAATTTATTATTGAATTCACTGAAAATGTCCTCTCATTGACACAAGAAACGTGAAGAGTACCCTTATAATCGAAATCCAATCTTCATATCTATTGCACCGTTTTATTAGCGGTACTTTAACCAACTTTGACTCAATGACTTACATAATTCAACGGATTTCGGGTAGGTACTACACAATTTTTCAAATAATTGTCCTTATTCCTAGCGCGAAAACGTTTTTAGTGATACAGCTTGACAATAGGCATTAAGGTGGTTCAATCCCTCGAGCACTTCCAGAGTAAGAATCTGAATTTTGTAAACTGTCAAGCATCCAAGACTTCAAAATTATTTAACTTCTAGTTTACAAGATATGTAGAATGAAAGTAACTAAAAATGCACTATATAGATATATTTCGCTTGTTAAAATAACAATTTTTTTTCGAGATATCTCTCAGCTTCCAGGCAGATAAAGCGGGTGAAAGCATTTCATTTATCATCGATCATTACTATACTATAGGACAGGATTGTTATAGTAATAGTCACCCGTGCGAAATCTAACAGTAAGACAACTTTATTTTCGTTTTTCTCTTCTAAACCTCAAATCTCCCCGAAGGTCCTCGCCTTGGTTCGTCCATTCCTTATTTTGCCCATCCATACACTACACATACTCTCACACACTTGTATACAGCCTCACGCTCAATTCATTCGCCACACTACGATGATTTCTAATTAAAAATGTAGTGTATTACTTAAACAATATGTGATATGAACATTTTTTAAATAATGGATACATGTACTTCCGCTTGCCCCAAAGTCAATCCCTTATGCATGAAATATTTTTTTTAAGAACGATATACCTGGTATTCACGGAAACTGGAATACTATTATTATTATGCTAGGCGAATCAATTTAATTATATGGAATCGAAATCTGGGTTCAATCTTGTTTTCAATTTCTTCACAGGATCGATCACAATGAAACACAAGGTTATCGTAAATTTTCACGGCGTGATTAACGAACAATATTCGTCCCGATGATTGAATGAGAATCTAACAGCGCTAAAAGCTGTCAAGAATTGAAATATTCATCGAAAATTAAAGAACCCATCCGTGGGACATGTAACATAGACGCTCCAAGTGCGTTTGCATAATTTATGTTCTTATAACTTTTGTATTGTGTTTCGTTTCATCGCAACACGAGAAATAATATCTCAACGAGAATTCTTATGATTATTGCAGTACCTAGTTATATGTAGTGCAAACTTATTGACTTTTATTAGCTTGCACAGAATGATTAGTTAAATGGGTAAGAGTAACAATTAAAGCGAGAAAAGGAAAGGAGTGCAAAGCAGACGTTTCCAACGTGACGCTAGAGGGAGAGTGACGATTGCGAAGCAACACTTTCGCCACCGCCGCCGCCGGTTCCGACACGCTTGCAGTACGTTCTTCTCCGCCTACAAGGTCATCGTACTCACGAAAATAGCACTAACGTGCTCATGGAATCCACAACGAAGCAAATACAGTTTCCTCATTTTTTCCATTCGCAGCACGGGCTAATACGATTCAAGGAGGGTTCCGGAAAATCCTTATTTCGAGTTATGAGATTGACATATATCGAATATACTATTTCTCACGTGTCTCTTAAATGTGGATCACACTAACGTTCTACTAATTAAACTTCGGAATCTTCGTTGAAAAACCATATTTAATATCCTGGCTCGTTTATATTCAAAAAAGGTATAAGATTATAATTAATTTATTTCAGATTTTAATTATAAGGCACTGTGTAAGGGTGGAAGGTAGACGAATAAGCGAAATAACAAAAGTAGAGTACATCATCAATTCTTGCACTCGTCATATAAACTTTTGTACAAAAAACCAAATATATATTATACATATCTTTGGAAAATCAATACGAGAATTATATAAGTTTAACATAATGTCTGCGCATATAAATTATTTGTATTAACCAAAATATGCGTGATACACATTATACGTAGTATACTCGTACTTCACTTTATGTGTGTGGTCAATCTATTATGGTGTTCTATCGTCACGCGCTCAACATAATAATCGAGCATAGAAAATCAGAAAACAGTAAGAAACGTGGCTTAAAACTAGCAAATATTTGTGCCAGCTTACGAAGCCGGTGGCATCTCCAGTTACGTGCCGCACCAATCATAATGAGGAATCTTGTTACTCTATTTAATCGTGGTCAAAGTGTGTAACGAAAACCTAGGAGTAGGAAAAGGTCACTAGAAGGAATAGGATTCATTAGACAAATCCGGCGGTAATTTTGCTTTTGTTTCCTCGTGACAGGTTGAGGTTTTCGAAGCACGACTTTCCAACTTTCGAGGCGGATTACAAAGGAGTGAGAGTGGGTCGGTTTGTCGCATTTTCCAGCGATGCAGCTCTCGCACGCGTCAGCTCGTCACACGGTTCGCATATAAAGATTATGGATCGCGTAAAAGAAAAAGACAATAATCGCGAGTACGTTTCCACAATTTCTACGACCCAGATTGTCGGCTGGAAATGCAAGGACGACGTTGGCCTACACACAGCAGCGTATGCTTACTAATTACTAGAGAATTATAACTCATTTACCGTGATCTTGAAATTAACGTTCAACCTAGTTCTCACTAGTCGAGCGTCGCCGCGCTTTGTACTTTAGTTGTCATGCTAGGTATCTTCCAATTGAAAGAGCCAATTGTGACTTGTACTCATGTGAATATTCATTATTGCTTGGTAAAAGTAAAAGTTCCTTCCAATTAAACCGAGAATCGTAGCGCAATTTTGTTTGTAATTTGAAAAATATTGGATTGTGGTGTCTCAGACACCCCACGCGCCTACTCGCAGCTTAACCGATCCAGTGGGGACAAGAAAATCGATGAAATTTGTTCAAATAATTAGGCATCGTATGCACGTAGTTGAAGAGTATCATATGTGTATATGATTAGAATTCGAAAAACCAGACATTAGTCTTTAAGGTGAAAGTAAAGACGCTACGGAACACGAACTAGCTGCAACAGAACGGAGGTGAGAGCCTAAGGTTCGCCAAGTTCCTTGGGGTTTCAACCATATTCCAAGCACATGCACTTAACGTGCGCAATATATGTATATATATTTGTGACAGAGTGTGTCGAACTGAAAAAAATGAACATCGCGCCTACCAAATTGTATTCATGGATCATCCAAATTTTAAAGTAGCATATTGAGATACTCGAGAAAGTTCATTTGCACAATACTATATGATCGATGATCATATATTTTTTTTTGGCAATATCCATACATCAGGATGTTATAAACAATGAATATACTATCGAAAGATATCACCTTGAAATAAATATGAAATTGTATTAAATGATGCGTGCATTGTATATCGGTATACGCGCGCTATTCGAAAATAAAAATCGTTAATTCAAATTAAAAAATCTAAGATGTGCGTAATGTACGAAAACTGAGAATAGACTGCGTCGAAGTTATTTTAAGAAGAGACAAGGATCTTCGTTCGGAGCTGTACTATACGACTTTGTGATGAATCAGATCCGACGAGAATCGAAAATGACAAAACCAGCGCGACTAAGATATCACATATACCATATTACGGTATGCAACGGAATCTATGATGGCACGCAATGCGTCACGCCAAAGAGGCGTCATAATCCGAGAATCTCGTGTGTCATGTAAACGTCATTAAGGATGCTGGCGCAGAATTGAAAATTGTCGGGATCGCATTCGTATGACTGGGCGAACCAAATTTGGTTTGAGCCCGAAGAAAATATTGTATCGCATATGAGATTCCTTATTTAATTCTTGTAACTTGAATTTATTCCACGGAATGGTTACAACGTGGTATATAAATGACACAAAATAAAATGTGGATATTAAACAGCGACATTCTAAAATGTCATTAATGGTAAGGCCAATTACACTGTCAAGTATTATTCATCTTCAGGACATTACTTAGTTGGATATATATAAAATATGTATATTCAATTATGCGCTGCTGCCTTCATGACATTTGCACGTATTAGAGACTGACAGACTAAATTGATTAGCATAATTGTGTTAAATCCTAAGACATAAACACGTTCTAAAATACTAACAAGCGGTGAAAATTGGTGCGCACCTCAATAACTTCATTCCTGTGGTAGGAATGAACAAACGGGCCAAGCTTGAACCAATTCTAATGAGACTTAAGATTAGAACTTAGAAATATTGTTTTAAAAATATTTTCATAAATTTAACTGCATTTACATTGAACTTACGGACTTACTCGATCGAATGGCGCAAATTGAATATGTTTTGTTATACTGATTAAACATATTATTTAATAATTCGACATCTGATATGCCTGATAAGAAGGATCAGAAGAACAGAGGAGCTAGTTTCAAGCTTGCGATTTCAAGACTTTGTTCCCAAAGCCTGATTGAGGCATGGCCCGCGTTTGGGATGCCAAGGTTTGGTCCAAGCTTGGGACCCAAAGCTCAAGCTTGGCCCAAGTTAATGCCGAACATGCTAAGGCTAGCATTTCAAAACAAGATCAAGCTTGGCCCATTTGTCAGCATTGGATGTTCCTAAAGAGACTGTCTGCAAGAATATTTTAATGTGCTCGAAAATTTCATATGGAATATCATAAAGAAACCTATGAAAATGACAATTAGAGGTTACGAAACGTGATCGTGATTCCATGAGAAATAGATGTACCGTATGATCCTGATATGTTACATTTAATGATTACCCATTTATTACGGAAACAATGTATATACTAAATTTATTATATCCAATGGATAATATATTTTTTCCAATACTAATCTTTCACATTTACCCATAAATTGTCATATCCCCGATATTAAGAAAATTGAAATTTCATAGTGACATACATATGTCGCTAGTCCTTTTCCTACTTTCTAGATGTTCACAATAAGCGTAAACAGCTCTGTGTATATTGATGCAATCTAGAACGATTCAAGAAATTTTAGCGATTATTTATTCAGTCTACAACTTACAGATTCCATTGTAATACTCAATGTCTTCTGCATAATGCATTATACATGAATATAAATATCTGTACTCATAGTACCAACGAGTCAGTCATATATTTGTTACAATTTTGGGCTTCCTTTAGCCGAATCACCAATACAGATTGTCTTTAAAGCAAGATTAGTGTACACCTACCTGATTAGGAATACAAATGAGCAAGAGACAACTATTTACGATGGCAACGTTCTAAATTCTGAAGTCATTAGTGGTGTTCGTCCGGCACGTTACTACGCAGACATGATACATGCATGGGGAACATAAAATTGTCTACATGATCGGAATGCATGGATAACAGTTCTACATATGCGAGACCTCGTCCGTCAACTTATGTATAAATGCAATGCCCGAATATTCTCCATGTCCAAGATCAGTGTGTCGTGTGGAATGGATCATGAGAATGACATCAAAGAAGCGATGCATTTTCTCGGGATTGGCTCCCGTAGAAGAAATTATTCAGTCTTAAAGTGTTTCTTTTATCCGAAGCAATGCAACCAAACGGGATCCCTTCGATGGAACACGACATAAATATTTAGCGAACACACCGAGCGATGTTACAACACAAGAATCCGGCTAACAATAAGAGTTCTTGAGATGATTTCAGAGGTGAGGACGTCCGTGACTTCGGTTTTTCCAATTTTACATCCGTTTCGTTACGTTAGTACTACGCTGCTGCAAACACATTCCGAAGTCCTTTTCGACCTTTAGGCAGACACTTAATTCTTCCCACGTATCGTACAACTAAAATATCCCATATTGTTCGGTTACGATCAGAAGACACGAAAATGAACATAATTCCCGACGGTCGAAATGAAGACTGCACGGAGGCGTTACGTTTTCTCAATTAATTCTTCAATGACTTTACCAGAATCGTCGCACATCTAAGGTCAATGTCACGTTATTATGTTATTATGTTTCCACTATGGAAATCACTCATTATGTACCTATACACATATATAATTGCAACTGCTTGCAAGTATACGTGTGTGCGCACTATACATTGGCATATAGTAAAACAAATAAGTAGACGAGTTTCCTGGTGCGTATTTACGTGCGAAATATTGGACGCGCAAAAGAAGAGAGCAAGGGCGGGCGGGGCGAAAAGTGGAGAACACGAAGAGGAGGAGGCGGAAGAGAAGACGGAGATACAGAAAGAGAACAAGATGAAAATGAGAAAGAAGATAAATATATTTCCCCCAGTCATGTCAGCTAAGGCTGTTACCGATGGGTGGGCACGCTGGATAATGTGGATAATGTAACTAAAGGTGGGCGAGGTAGGCGAAGTGGGTAACGCGGGAATGAAGTGGGTAGGACTCGCGAGACACGAGGGTTCCGCACCAGTCAAAGGAGAGACCCGCGCGATATACACGGCGTCTCGCCAAGTAAACTAACGTCCGTATAGCGAGTCACTCTCAAATAATTGACGGTCTAAGAAAACGGACAGTAGCGCAGAGTCAGCTTCAGAGTGCAGTGGGTGCATCGTGCGGAAGGAGTTGTGTCATGGAAGTGCTCAAGAGGACTACGTCCTAAATTTAATTGATCCGTTTCGAGGATTGTTTTCCAGGGAAATTCTCCCATGGTAATAATGGATTATTAAATTTATGAATACCACCGGGCAATACTGCGCTTTTCCTATCGCGCACTTTTTAACAATTTTCTGCACGGACAAATCATTGATATTTATGTTGAATCATATGTGAAAATTTCATCTGTTTCAAATTGTCATATTTTACGACCGTACAGCTAGTAAAGTATCTTCTATTGGTTATTCATTCTTTGAGAGAATTTTCTAAGGTTCGCAAATTTTACTGTAATCTCGGAAGTTGGACGGTACGTAACGCGCGCACTTAAGAAATGCTCACGCGAATGACCTTGCTCGATTTGAAATCTATTCTCGCGAATGGCAGCAATATGGAAAATAGTCTAGATAAGCTAATAATGTCACGGTTTCCGGGCATCATTGGTATTTCCGTCGATCTCGTTTCTCTGATGCCCGGCAGCTGAGGAAAACCCGGATTTCCGGTCAATCGTTTGCAGCTCAATCTCATTTTATTGCCTCGCATGTTGAATAGCTTGGATATCAAGTACCTCGCGGACAATTTACGCGAGTGACTTTCACCTGACAATTTAAAGTCTTTGAAAAAGATCTAAGGCCTCAAGTTGTTGATGCTAATATTACGATACAACATTTGATGGTATACAAAAAATATCTGAAAGCTTTTTGTTTTCCTGTTACGACATCAAAATAATGTTTAATAAAAAAGAGAATCACTGAAACGAAAACGACAGAACTGTCGTATTAGTTTGTATTCTTAAAGTCAAAGCAAGAGTTCAATCTTCTTATCGTTCTTCTTAAATCTGATCCAAACGTAATCCATGACTACGAGGCTAACCGGTAACTACAAGCTTTCGAGTTGTTATGCGAATTTAACTCGGCAGTCAATGCACTCGACGATTCATCGAAGAATCAGCTGACTTCAGTAAGTCTAGAGCTGCAAAATAGCTTATTTAGCGTAAACGCTCATGGCCAAATTTACAAATAGTAATCGCATTATCGTTACCTTCGTCTCTGGAAAAGAAAAAAACTACTATTTTGTTTATTCTGACGAACTAGCTAATATTTAGAATTGTGCTCCAGGTCAACCTACCATAACTTTGAGACATGTAAACGCCTTAACCATTAATTCTTCTACTTCGACTTCGTCTGACACTTTTTTTTATTCCTAATAAATTGCAAGCTGATCAGTTCAACGATTCAGTAGTGCATCTTCAATTCTCAATAGGGCTTCGGGAGTATCGAAAGATATGAGTTATTTGGAATTTTACAAAAACATCATATTTAAACCGGAAATGCTACGCGTCGACAAATCTTATTGCTTCTTTTACATCGCAGCTTTTGAGGTTTTAAAGGAATTTCAATCTGACTCGTTTGCAATCAGTTACTATGGCGAATGGATATGACACTTCCACGTGCTTCGTGCGATTATATTATGTTTATACGTCGAGGGAAAGAAATGTCTGAGATAAGCAAATTCCATTTGATTCAAGTAAATGTGATGTCATATATCGCGAAAAGGACGTTTTTCCAAATGAAATAATTCATGTAATTGAAACTTATTGCTGATTTAAATCGATAAATATTCAAACGAAACAACTTCAATTTCATCCTGAATAAACAAATAACTGCCTCAAAATCGAAGTCCTTTGCTGGATTAATTCCGTAATCGCAATGACTTCGCAAACATACTAGAACAATTACCGATCACGTTTCTATAACGTCCGATATACAAATTATATCCCGATGCTAGACAGTCCTTGCCAAATCTTTCGTTACAATAGATATTCATTGTAATGAGATATAATTAAAAAAATGTGTCAAACAAAGTTTAATTAGCAAAATATTTTCTTCATACGATAAATTCTTTGTATTGCTCGCTCAAATCGAATATTACTGGTTACAAGCAACAGCTATTAAATGCTAATGAAAGTATCATACAATTAGGCCAAATGTGGGATTCCTCAAAGAAATAAAAGTTGATTGGGTTAAGCAAAACCCGCCTAGTAAATATAAAATAAAATTCAAATAATTTTATCTCTCGGTGTATAACTATAACTAATAATAAAATTTTCCGAGAAGAAAGTCAATATGCGGCATTATAATATCAAGTTATTAACGAGCAAGGAATTATTCATTGTTATACAGCTAAAAAATTATACCTTACCAAGTGTATATGCGAATTAATAAATTCAATATGACAATTGATGTTACAATAAAAATCGTAATAATATAACAAGAATACGATCAGTCGAAACGTTAAGTTAAAGTCACGACGTGATATTGTCGTAACTTAAATAAACGTGCTCGAAGGTACCTGCTTTTGAAATTGTAAACATCCGTTACTGATTTAAAATACGTGCTTAAATCCAAAATAAAAAGTAAGAAAAAGAAACCAAATCGCTTATGGATCTTGCATGTGAATTGATGTCTTCCTTAATGTCACCCCTCTCGAACGATCTCTCGAAAGTAATAATTATTCGTGCATCACAAACGTAAAGAAACAATGACATTTACATAAAACTTCTTTTACGACGGACAAGAAATAAAAGTATTTTTTATTAAAATTACGTGAAGTCCCGAAACTCTTTTTGCGTGTTGCGCTTTAGTCAATTTTTTCTCAATTCACATTCACATAATCCTTACACTGAAATTATATATACCGCAAGCTACTGCTTGTCTTATTAAAGAAATGGTCATTTTTAATTAGACTCAGAAAATCATAAATACGAGCAAAGCGATAAGACCTTTTAGTGACCCCCCCCCCCTTTTTTTCGGAAAGAACGATCATTCCTAATTACTTACGATTGCAATGAAATTCTAACGAGGAAGATCAATGCAAGCGTGAGAATGCATAAGAACACATAGCGATGCATGGCGTGCAGAAGAATAAAGATACACGTAACTGAGTTACAAGTTCTAGACTCATTCCGACGATTCAATCGACATGCTCGATTAATGAATCAGCTTGAGCGGCAAGCCCGTTGATTGAAATTTCGTAAACACGTTACACACAGAACATTTCTTCGCGGGGGAAAACGCGCTATTCGGAGAAGTTTCGAGCTGAGGAAAGCGAGACGCATACAAAATATCAATTCCTCTGCATTACTTACTTATTAAGGAAAAGGAAGAAGCGATTCAAGATTTGTCTTTGTGATTATGAAACTTTTTCAAAGCCTTGAGAGTGAGCCACTTTTCCGCGTCATCATACGAATTACTGAACACTGATATTTTGGATTGGGTTGGTCAATTTGAGACTGTAGTAATTTACAAATGTAGAAGGTCATTGTGGCCGATTTTAAGGATACAGCGTTCCGAAAAACGTTGGAAGCATATACAGTGTGACGGGTGAATAGTTTCGAAGGAGAGCAGTTCATTGACACACCGTGGGAATTAGCAAAGAGGTACGAATTATTGTACCTTGAAGGTCCATAGACATGGCGGCATGGCGGCATGGGTTCTGGTGGCCACGGATTTATTTATTTCCCAATAGCTTTGCCAGCTTCGATGTCGTTTGGTCGATCCAAGGTTAAATTAACACAAAGCCAGGTTCGAGAGTAACCACAAAACACGAACTCGAATATCCGCATCACTAAGGTATCCACGTCTCTTGCATTCTCATAAAGAAAAAGCGTCGAAGAGCAAGAATTATCTCTATGAACTTCGTTGCTGCTGGTGCACAGCTATTCTCAATATAGATAGAATGGTGAACAGCGTTAACGTATCGGTTAATAAAACGCATTGTTGATAATTTATTGCTTACATAAAGTTCTATATGAATAGAATAGTAATAATAATAAACATAAATGAGAATTATGTAAATTTAATATTCACAAGCGAACAATTGAAGCACACAGTGCAAGAGAGTAGATCATCCAAGTGAAACGATACGACCTAGAAGGCGATAGCTAAAGAGGTCAGTGAGTTAGTGAGCGAGTTAGTGCAGAGAGAAGTAGCAGGAGGCTTGGGATGAACGAGACGAGTAGATTATGCAAGCATAGGTGACCTCGGCAAAGCAAACCGGTCAATGCCAAGGTACTCAGCTCCAACGACTGTTCTTGCTCATTTACAGATATCTTAAAGTAATTGCGATGGCCGTAGAGAAAATTAATCGTATTCGCCTAAACACAGGAAATTCCACTAGACCGATACACAAGAATATACATTAAATTGGAAACGTATAAATGCGCAAAGGTAAAATCACTGCTGATAAAAGTAGGTATCACTGTATGATAAGCACACATTAAATATGATATACTCCCATCGGATGATCTACAAGAATATACCTGCGTCATTGCCATTGCCCTTTTGTGTGAGTACTTGCGCAGATATCATTTCTTACTTGCATATTATTACTTATTATTCGTGTCTCATTAATCCAGTTAAAAGTGTATGACATTTCCAGCCTGTTACATACCTTCTTTCTTCTTATTTTCTATTAAAGTAGGTACTACTGTAACGCGTTATTGCAAGCTGGAGGGGGCTCCGTTTAGGGATTGCCAAAACGTAAATAAACAGGACCTCTCAGGATGGCCTGTGGGTTCGGCGATACAGTCGTAAGTGCCTGTGACTTATTATTAGTAGTGCGTCGGTGTATCGGGTTCGATTCCTGCTCGGGATTCCTAATTTTTCGTTAATTATATTTACTAGCCCTCAGAGCTTCCTGACGGCCCAAGCTAGAAATTACTTATGATTCGAAGTCCGGGAAACTCTTTATAGTACATCATGTATCACAAAACAATCAAAACTTCATGAAAGAATGTGGATAGAACGTTTGATCCAATATCATCGTATAAAGTTAACACTATCGATCAGTCATAGATGTGTACAAGGTCTGTCCTTAAAAATTTCGCGCGGAATTACAGTCCGTGAGACTGATTTGGCAATGTTTCAATGCCAGCGAAATATGCACTTTATTCAAATAAAATAACTTTTGTAATTAGAAATTGTTTTCCCCTCCATACTTATGACTAGAATATCTCGGTGAAAGTAACGCTCTAAACAAGTAATGAGTTTAATTGTGTAATAATTATTTATTCTGCCTCTATTACCGCTTCCATAATTGTAACATCCTATAGCACTGATACTCATAAAAGCTTCACAGATTTATTAAAAAATCTCCTCGTTTTGAAAACATTCATCTTCCCTTCAATTGTAGTTCCTAAATGGCGTTCAATCCTTTAAGCATCAATGAATTGTAACGTTGCCTTTAATATTCATTAGGCGATACGATTTGTAAAAACTCTTGATCATACTACATGTAGCATATACCGCACAACGCCTGTAGTCTGGCCCATTCAGGCTGTACTGGCTGTTGTCTAGACTGTCCTAGTTGTTGCCCGGACTATCAAGGCTGTTCTGCATGTTGTCTGGACTATCCTGGCTGTACTGCCTGCAGTCTGGACCATCCAGACTGTCCTGGCGGTTGTCCAGAAAGTCCTAGTTGTTGTCTGACCTATCTAGGCTGTCCTGCCTGTTGTCTCTCGACGAAAAATGTAACGCAACAATGAATTTTGAAGTAAGAAAAAAATAGAGTAGTTTCACGAAGAGAACTTGCTTTAAAATGTTTGCCCGCGGGCGCATACTCTGTCTTGAGCACACGAGCACACATGCTATAGCCGTCAGGAACTCTTATCATTCAGCGCCATCTTGTTTTTTTTTAGTGTAAGAAAGTAATGATACTTCGACAGTAAGCGATACTACGTATGCATTATGTATATTCCTCTCTGAACTGATTTCTCATCGGTGCTTGGCAATATGAAAAATTATTCCATTTCATTTTCACCTTCCGAAACGAACGTCAACCATAAATTACAATGAAGAATTTAGACAGCCATTTAGAGTTGCGGGCTTTTTTTTAAACAGAAATTGACATCTCTAACCTCCAAAAGAACGGGACGACAAAATTCAGTTCAAAACTTTCTCTTTCACTTTCGGTAAGAAGATCAAAGTCGAACAGCATTTTAACTAATAGATATTTTCAACACCTCTGATATATAATGAAAATTAGAAGACCTGGGACATGCTGCCCACATAACTAATTTTTTATAATTGACCTATTAAAACCAATTATCATTCGGTGCATCCATGTTTAGTTAGAGATCTGCGTTACTCACTAACGCAAAACTGAATTCTGTTATATGAACAGAGTCTGACTCAAAATGCTTCACAGTCCGATGTTAAGACTTATGAACCATTTGCAAAACAAGTAACGACGAAAGTTAATGTGATTTCAAATTACCATAACCTTTGTAGAAATTTAGTTTTGAATCAAGTTACGCTCTATTTCACCCAGACTTCTGCTCTACGGATACAGAGGTAAACTGAGCAGGGCCCAATCATTCTTGAGACAATCGAAATGACTAGATCCTAGAGAGACAATTATCCAACTGTACGTAAGATAACTGTACCTTATGTTTATGAATTTTGTTAACAATTTTAAATTGATCTTTTATCTCCTTATTCAAATCCTATGTTCCATGCACAGTTTTGTAGCAATGGATAAAAAAGAAACAGAAGTCGAACCTTCGATGATCAAGATGCTCGAAGTGAGAAATCCAATACTACCCATAACCACTGAGCCACCAGCTCAATTTATAAAAGTGTATTGAGTAAGAGCAAGAAGTACAATATTTATAACTAAATTTTGAAAAAAAAAAACTAAAATTTTAAATTTAAATAACTAAATCCAAAACTAAATTTTGGATTTAAAAAAATGTCAATTATGAATTAGCAGAGTTCACAGTTTTTCTAAATTACATCAAAATCAATTGTTATTCCTGTAAATATATCAAACATCAAAACACACACGGAAAGTGAGTATTCGAATGATGGAGTAACTTCAACAAGATTGTAACGATCGTTGTAGATTACGATCTATACGAGAACGCAAACGAAGGTATATAAGAGTTACTAATATTTGCTGCTGATATCAAGGAAGTTAAGTAATCACGCATAAAAATTAACCTAAGTTTTAGTCAGAATGAATCCTGTATAAACTGATTTATCGGTTTGTTGCTCCATTGACCTTTCACTGTAAGCGGAAGACTTCGTTACGTGCCGTTTAACACCGAGCGATTACTGTGAGTGGGCTAATACAGATTAAAACCCGTTATGATTTGCACAAATCAGGCTCTGATCATAGGTCAACAAGATCAGTGGTCAAGGTGGCTGATAGAATTGCGAAATCAAGTCAACGAGGCTGACTGGATCCTATTGTAATTGTTACATTGTCTTATAAGACATATACTAAACAAGAAAATCGAATCGCACAGTTCTATTAATTTGTTTACAAGAATGACAAATGAAAATAACGTTTGAAACCAAGGCACTACGTCATCAAGTAGAATTTTATTAGTTCGTTAAATTAACTGTAGCACATATGCTATTTAGAAAAAATCACCAACTTACTTTGACTAGGGTAAAAGTAGCGAGATATATGTAGACGTTTTGCTTAACAGCATAGAATGGAATTCGTATGCTTTATAACAGGACCTCTAGAAGCAACTAGCGAGAGGTTGAGGAAAACATTTCACTTGGACAGAGAACAATGAATTGACCGTGTATAATGATGACAGTTGATTTGCACTAAATATACGCTAAATATCGAAGTGCCGCGGCATAACGCCACCTGTTACGGCACAGGCTTCGCCTGTGTTGCAACCAGTTTTAAAACGCCGTGCGGTTCGGCTTTCGTTGCGAGAAAGGCGAATTGTGTTGAGTCAAGTCCACCTAAGCCGAGACAAGCCGAGCATAGAGACGTAGAAGGCGGCTGTCGAAGATTTTGTAACCGATCTACTTTGTGGCTCGTACGACATTCATACGTTCTTATTGCAAATGTAGGCAGTTATGTCCGGCCTTAGTACGGGAGAGGCAAGAGAAAACTAAGTTAAAGGAAGAGAGATGTGAAGTCGCGTGTGTGCTGCTCTCGACAAAATTCATTCGACTCATTGAGCTCGCGGTTACTTTGACGCGGCGAGAAACACGCCGGCCTGATTGTGAACAGCTCGGTGTTCTTTGCTTTACCCTCCCTACGGCAAGATAATCGACTTCCCTTGGTATTCTTAAAACTTTCTATTTTTATTCATCACTTCATTAGTGTTTTCCAAATATTCAGACACTGCTTATTTTGTACGCAGAAATAAAAAAAAACATGGCCGAAATCATTTGCTCATTTTATACTATTTGCACTCGTAGATAAATGATAAACAGGCATGATAAACATTTTCTAAAAAAAAAAAAAATCGATTTTTCTGGTTGCTTGCAGGAACACACCTACTAACAGTTAGAAGGACAAGGTCGATTAATCAACGCAATTTTCTCACGGCCGTTAGACGATATTGCATAGCGGGTTTTATGCGGACATGCAAATCGACGACAAACTGTTCCGTTATAAGCAGCAGCTACTAACATTGCATGCAATGCCCAGACGTGTGCACAATGGTAATGATGCGAAAACAGCGAATAACTGGAAGATAGAGAATAGTTTCAACCAGCACTAATGGCTTTAACAATTTCTATGATTAAAGTCGGCATATGTTCAACGAGCGCGAAAGATTGCTCCGTGAATCCTTGGTGCACGTTGTCGTATTCTTGAGATATGACAATAATGAAATCCAATTTTGCTTCTCGTACGAGCAATAAAATTGACAACTGGATGAAATAAAGGAAATTCTTTTTTCCAATGTCCTTGTTTTCTCGTTGCTCATAAGCAACGTTTTATAAAGAATTTAAATATCAGCTGATCAAAACTATATTTAATTGAGACGCCGTTTGTAGATATTTAGACAAATTTATATTTTTCTGAAAGGTAACTTGTTAACAAAAGAAATTCTACACTGTCAGCGGCGGAATGGAAATTTTGATCTACAGGCGTATTAAAGCATTTTGAATATACGTAAGTAGTTAGTGAGAACTCGTATGCCTCACAATATCCATGCCAATGACAACCTCGTTGACCAACTTCCTAAATTCTATTTATATTTTACAATAAATTATCATGAGAATTAAAGTATCAACTATTAATTGGCTTGAAATGATGCGCGTGGTAAAAGAAGATGCGAGTTGCGATCTAATTTTAAATGATGAAGGTTTTTCTGATGAGGTGCATTGACATAAAATGTCAAATAGCAATTGCTATTTTATTTCCAGAGAACAAATTCTCGTTCTTCTATCGATGATCAGGCGACATGTTTCGCACAGATGAGCTCTCTAAAAATTTTTTCTTGACACCCCAAGTCTCATTATCTAAAATCAAACATTCCGTAAATTTTATTCTGCAAATTGTATCATTTTTCAATACGGCCACGTCTACTAGACCAATCCGCTCAAATACATTTGTCGCGTAAAGATGAGAAAAATCAGGACATTTGACGGCAGGCCACAGAAAAGTGGATCGTAAAAAGAAAACTAGCAAAGTCAGGATGTCGTAGTAAATTCAGAAGAGCCAGCTAGATTCATTCCATTTCCGCCAAAGGTGATTCTTTGAAAGTATCGTACACCATGCGAATACATTACGAGTGCAGAAACCTGCATTCGTTGTAGATTCGTTTCTTGGCTGCATGTCATTACAAGTTAGTCTGTACTCCAGTGACCCGTGAATGTTTGTCGACCAACGACCGTTCACCGCCTGCTCCCAGGGAAAGGCGTGGCACCCTCTCCTGGCACATTCCGTATTGTGATTCGACCGGCATAATTATACATTGAATGTGTCCCCACGACATTTGTTCTCCTCGTATAACGCACCTTTCTTTCCCTCGTGAAACAAGGCAGCGATGCTACTTTAAAAGAAATTTTGGACAATTGTTATTCGAACCTTGATCGCTTAAACAGGTGTAATATTCAGGAGCTGTCGCTCGAGTTGCCGTACGGCAGGGAAAGTAAAGTGACTCTAGAATGGGAGCACTGCCGTTTATATACACCAAACTTGTCCTTTTTCATGAAGTGAAAATCAATTCGCCTCATTGCACAACAAAGTTACATAGGACGAGATTTCGAAAGTTTCTAAGCATTCACAGTTATCATGGATCGCTTTGCTTCTTTACATACGTCGCATTGACACTGGTGCGGTAAAGGGTACTGGAATTATTATTATTATGATGATGATGTTAAGCTACCATTACTACTGAAGACACAAGTATTATTAATGTTTCCCGCGTATGCAATTAGATAATCGCTAGTTCACCACTAGATGTTGCATTTATATTTAATATATTTTCAGATGGCCTTGCACGTGGTTGGAAAGACTCTAGTGAGCCTTGCAATGCTTGCAACTTGCATATGCATCGTAGAGGCAGTGACGAATAAAGACATAAGAGACTCAACGAGAAACACGAAAGAATCTAGTCACGAGTCAGATGGGACAGAACGTTCACATTGGGGCAGGAGATTAACATCGGCAACGAGCAAAAGGAATCAGCTAGGAACAGGATCTGATAGAAAGACAATGCACAGGCTGATCGGTGGTCATCTAAAGTCCCTTTCTAGACAACAGGGTGAACAAGGGGCTTACGATGAAGCAGCTTGGGACGACGTTCTCCTTCTCTCTTCGGCAGGTAACGGCAAAGAGAAGAAGAACAATAGCCGAACAGAGGACGACGATGAAAAAAAGACGCTTGCTCAACAAGTGAAGGAAGGAAAATACGGACTAATTCAAAATGAAATATACCCAAAAAAGCCAAAGAGACCGGGTATAATTAGCTATTTGGGCAATCCTGAGGTACCGAAGGATACAGCACAGAACCTAGGTGGTCTTGACGAAGAAGAGATATGGCTCGCGGAGAATCATGTACTGGTGTTGCGAGGTGGGAATTTTCCTGGCCACGGAACGAGTCATCAAGGCAACTCCAGGCAAAAATGGTCGCCAATCGATGATTATGAGGCGCCCAAGCGACAAGTCAAAATTCCATCGCGACCCAAGATACCGCCGCCCTTTCCCGTGCAACTCACTGAGGGTGGGCCCATTAGGATCCTCCAAAAAAATACCACCGATACATCCAACAACGAGGCCAATAAGTACGACACTAACCCCTACTACACGGAGGGTTTCCTACCAGGGGAAGGCCCGTTCTTCCCGTTTTCGGCCAATGGTACGATCCCGCCGTATCTAGCCAGTTTGGGCAACTTTACCGACGGGGATGTGTTTCCGTACACGGAAAATGTAACGGGTGGACCATTAGGCCCCCTTTATCATGGATTGCCACCTGGTACGGTCTTCCTCCCACCGCCCAATAATCAAACGGATTATTACGACGATGACGATCAATCCATATACTACCCACCACGGTATACATTCTATTATCCTCAAGATAACACTAGTGCGGTACCCCCAGGTCCTTTAGTGCCAGGAATTATTTTACCACCGCCGCCAGATTTCTTTTCGTCGTATGAGGAAACAACGACGATATCGACTGCGAGTCCAACTACGTTGCCAACGACGACGTCAAACGTTCGGACGTCAGCAGCGGAAAAGAAGTACACTGGGCGACCAAACACGACGCCTCATTATCCGAAAAGACAGCCGACGTATCTGCCTCCACGAAAGATAAGCACCAAGCCCCACAGGGATCATGCAGGAACGTCCACACCTATCAGTACCAAACTAAGATACAGAACAAAACACAAGAATGCCACAAACATCCTGACAAGCACACCAAACGTCTCTTATAAGACTGCATCGTATGAAGAAGGAACGACACTACCCCCGAAAAAGCCGGCGAACATTGTAAACGTGGAGTACTATAGTGTGCGACCCCTTCTTGACAATCAAGTGACAGAATCAAGTGCTACGGGGAAAAGCCAATGGTCGGCAACGGTAAGCAGTACTTCAGTTCCCCTTTTGGCTTATTACGCTACGACACCTTCGCCCCTGGATGTGACGCCAGCTAACATCAAGGACGTCATTCCAAACACAAGAGCAGTGCAACCTAATCAATTTCCAAATCAGGCATCCTCCTATTACTTTTACGAAGAGGCCAGTGACGAAATTTCTGGTACTGCTGGTGCTGCTGTTGCTGCTGGTGCTGCTAGTGTTGCTGGCACTACTAGCTCTGATGCCGCAACCACTGTCACCGCGCCACCGTCAATATACTACCGCACAACCACCACTCCATCTCCGTATTACAAAGTGGAGCCATTGCCATTGCCGCTACCTCTACCTCTACCCCTGCCTCCGTCGCAAAACAACAAGCAATACTACAAAGTTGAGTCGATACCTTCACAGGAAACAGCAAAAGACTACAACACCAAGCTCATAAATTCCTTAGCGAAAAATGCACACGTGTACCAGTACTCGGACTCGGGTGTAGTACTAAATCCAAATAAAGGGAATGTGGCATTGGGACAACCGCAAAGACAACGCGAACTCGCGGAATCTGCGCCTATTTATTATAAAACAATTTCTGTAGGACCCTCCGTTGCACCAAAGCCAGAACCTTACTATTATTCGAATTTGCAGAAGCCTCCATACAATTACGAGATTAAAACGTCAAACAATCCGACATCCGTCTATCAGTATAGTTACGAAGCAGCAGAGTACAGAAAGCAGAAGCAGGGACAACCTTACTATCAGTCGCAAACCTCAGTACCTCCACCGCGACGCGAACAAATTTCGTACAACGAATATCAAGATATTCAAAGTCCTAACGAACACTACGACTACGATGGCAGTGAACCAATTCCCACGCAACGATTGCAGTCTCAAAGGATCGCTTACGAGACGCCTCGAAAAATAGTTAGTTATTCGACGACAACGCTTCGTCCCGTCGTGAAAGCGACGCCAAATCCCAGTCATGCTTACTTCACTAAGCAGGACGAACGATTACTCGATGATGTAACGAAAGAGTATTTTAACATTTTCGGCAAAAAACTGCCAGAAGTTAATAATCTAGTAAGCACTACGCCTATTTATGCACTATTGAGCAGTACCACCGAAAACCCTCGCTACCAGAATGAAAACACTTACGTAGCAAACGATTACGAGGGACATCAAACTGCTCTCTATAAACACACGGCCAAAGTCAAAATGCATTACAACGACCAAACGCAGAGGCCATATTCCCTGGAAGGCGACACTCGCGTCAATTACAAGCACCCACTGCCACCCATCAATCCTGACAGCGAGTTTATAACTGTGTCAAAGCCAGAAGCTAACGAACAGTCGCAGAGTTACAAGATTGAGCAGATACTGCAGCCAACTAATCGGCCTTATAAAAGTCAAAATATCATTCAAGAGGCGCCAAACGAACCCACTGCTTTTGTGGGCCTTCCAAACGTCAAGGAGCAACGACCACAGGGTTACACAGTTCAAGACACGAGACATCCCAACAGTGGTAGCAAACGTCCTGCTGCTGCTCCGGTACGCAAATACCAACAGCAGAATAATTGGCCCGAAAATCGATATGTACCCTCCAATTACCCAGAAGAACCAGGGGAAACAGATTATCGATCATTACCGATATCTCTTGCCGACGACATAGCCGTCAATTACCGAAATCCCCGACCTAATATAAATCCCGATGCAGAGTTCATCGGTCCAATTACTGGTGGTCAGGTTGCTCAAATTGGACGAGTTGTGCGGGGTCGAGAAGAAAACAAAGAGAATGCGTACTTCGCGTACCAGCTGCCGGGCAATGGCGGTGGTCACTTCTACTTCCTGACGCCGCAGGCAGTATCGCAAAAACAAGACGAGAGCGGTCGATATCTTTACCCGAAGCCTAACGGGCCAAGACTTATCAGAAGAAGGCGTGGCCCCGCTAATCACTGATAACTTTAAAAAGACTAGAGATCTAACGGCAATCGCGAGATGCCATATGGAAATCGATAGACCACGGGAGCAAGTGGATGTCATAAGTGCAATTGCTGTATCAGCACGACGCACTTACAGTATTTATTCCCTGTACATATAGATGACTAAGTTAGTTATTAATACGATTGCGATAATGCTTAATTTATGTAACCTAACCTAACTTCCTGTTCTTAGATGAATACGCATTGTTATCCGCGTGCGACGTAATGTTCCCACGGTTGTGATTGACTTTTATATACTTATGTACTATCTGTGATTAAAGTTTTAAATGTAAGTACGAATGGCGTACTATTTACAAACTCGTGGAATACTTGGCCGTTTGGCGAACCTTTCTCCTTGACTTCCTTCTCGCAAAGGCTAGTTCGATTAATATTAATCCAATCGCTGGCAACTATTCAAATTTATCGTTTCAGCTAGATTAAACTTACGTGGTCATTTAGTATCATTTCCTGTAGTAGATAATGTTTTAAGCTGTATGAAAGATTTAAGGATATCAAAAATGTGTATATGCATGTCAGCCCCGCGACCATACTACTTATTCTCAACAGGTTCGTGTATAAAGATTGAACATATCGAATGTACAGTAATAATTTCAGATATTATATAGAGGTAAGTATATTGATATTGACGATATCGAAATTTAAGCTGTGCATAACACTACGATGAATCATTCTATTGGGTTTAGGTGCAATACTACTTTATACGATTCACATTTTGATACGTCTGTCATTTTACAATAATAATTAACATTGTGGAGTTATATTTCTCGCGTGTTAATATGTCAACAAAAGTACGAATGGATGGGATTCACATTAAAGATGTTTTTAACGATACCCAAACTTTCACGATTGTATCTAAAAAACAGTTGTATATTTTTTATTATACGACTCAAGTGTGTTGCGACATTCTATTAGTAGAATGATTAGTATACTTCTACACATTGGACTCTGTTTTAGCTTTATAATTAGCTACTTCTCAATTATAAATTGAATACTTTATCGTTATAAAAGTGTAGAACACTGCTTATACAATGAAAATGTATGTAGAAATAATGTGGATGTATAAAAAATGTGTATCTTACTATATTTAATCAAAATTCTTGTCTATAATCAAATAAATTTTGGTCGCTAACGCGTTGTGACAAAAAAGAGATGGTATAAATATTAACAGAATGACCATAATTCTGTTTTAAAATAAATGAAGTAAATAA
The DNA here is from genome assembly GCA_030142655.1 of Trachelus tabidus. NCBI lineage: Eukaryota > Metazoa > Arthropoda > Insecta > Hymenoptera > Cephidae > Trachelus > Trachelus tabidus. Next base: position 114,216 of record JARQTI010000703.1, read on the forward strand.
AGGCACCATTCCCCGTGAGCTTAACTGGAATATTTTTATTTCTAACCAATTACAATTTGTAAATGAGTGTTTGCATACTCATTAATGCATTAATTTCCTGCTAAATAAATAAATTGTATCCCATGCATTGCTACATTCAACGATTTCTGCGTCTAATCGTTAACTTTCTTCCTATTACCTTTACATGGTCTTTCCAAGTGAACTACATATTAGTGCATTAAGACAAATTTAACTAAAGCTCTGTTTTTCTATATGAACAAGGAAATCTTATGAAAATTTTGGGTGATCTTATTTCTGCGAGTTTTTCGTGAAAATAATAACTCCAATTAAAAGAAGAATTTTACAAGCATTTACATTTTAAAAAATCCGCTCGTTACTTTATTTAATATCAAAAAGAATAAGATATTTAGAGATAATAATTCTTTTGCCAAAATTAATCGAATATAACATCACGATGCATGGAAGGAGGAACTAAAATATTCAACTTAGAAAAAGGTGTCCAATTATTATTGCTGAGGAGATTCTATTGGTACACGGAGAGAATTTTTCATTAAAAATTACTGTGAAAATCACAGTAATCACGGTACAACACCAAATTAGAACTTATCAAAACTATAGCTTTTACCTGGTTGAATTTAACCCTTTGCACTCCAAGCTTTGCACTCCTTGGGGGGGGGGGGCATCAACTCCGCGCCATTTTCGAAGAAAAATAAAATTTGGTCATATATAGTTTACAATGAAAATAACTTTTTTATTTAAATGTTTTAAATAAGAAGAATAGCGTGGTGAATGCCACTCACCATTGGAGTGCAAAGGGTTAAAAAGTCATTGAAAAAAGCTCAATTATCTCGTGCACTACATTCAATTTTATTGTGGAGTGCATTATTTTTCATACCTTTGAAGTCAACCACGAAAAAGATTGTGACTTTTTATATACTGTTCTGAAGACTTTTACCGAAAAATCTAGTAAGAAATCGTTTTTGTAATTTTCTTTTCTTTTGAAGTTGGCTTAATAAATTGTTGCGTAATTTATATTTATTTGTTTTATAGTTATTATCTCACATATTTGCAAATAATTAGAAATAAGTATTCGAAAAGTATAATAATTCAGGTAAATAAATGTACGTTTATTGAACAGTCTGAATGTGGTTCTACCGTAGCGATTGAATGGTGATCTAACTTCAACTGACGCAATGCTCCTAAATAACACTATAAGTTTTGTAATGGTGTGAAAATGTCAATCAGTTTTTGATTACATCAATCAGATTTTTGTCTGTAAAACAACAAAAAGTTTTACATGGAGACAGGTAAATTTTACCATGAGACACAGTAAAAATTGCAAATAACAATATTTACCGTGTGCGCCGTAAAGTTTACTTGTAGCTACTTGAAATATTGTGTGTTAATAAGCAATAAGTAATGGAATGGTAACGATACCCCACGATTACTGGTTTCTACGGTAAGTTTTATCGTGAATTTCGTATGAAAAACTAACGAAAAATTCTCTCCGTGTACCATTCATATTTAAAAAAATTTTGATTTGATTAAAATACATAATAAGTTATCTATGAAATTCAAAAGCACGCTTGCTGTCAGTTTAAAGAAGTAAGTTAGAATTAAAATTAAAATTTATTAACGGCGTTTCACGCAAAAACAGCATTTGTGATATTTTATTTTGATGATTTTTATATTTGTGAAATAGATACTGCAGTATATGCAAGAGTAAAAATGTTCCTTAAACTGTAAGAATTATTTATATATATTAAAAGAGGTAGAATTGCCGAATGTTTGAATTAAATATTATTTATTAGGATAAGCAGCCTATAGATCACGTTCAACGCGAACGTCGAACTGCCTTAATTTGTAGTTGTAGAGAGGAAAGGCAGACAGTGGGTTTTCACTCTGTTTAGGTTATACCACTTCAGAGGAAGGTCTCCTAGTCTTTGGTTCTAATTTCCTCGCAAGGCCTTGGGAGATAGGTCATAAAGTTCAACATATCCTGGATTTCGACTGTCGCAAGGGGTGAATTCCACCAGCACCATGAGAGGACTTCTCTAGCATTGCACCAGTCTAATAATATACGTGAACGTCTAACAACACTGATCGAACAGAACACATCAGTAGCATCTACAATTGTGTGAATGTATTTTCAGCAGTATATAATATTTAGAACATAAAATCATCGTGTCATAAAATCATTACTACATTATTCAAAAATCACATGTCGCTAAAAATTTGACAAAACCGTATAGACCGTAAGTAAATGTACAGTATGTCAATTTAATCAACGAGCCGGTACAGTTTTTGTTTATGCTATTATTTATGCTATTATTTATATTGTTAATGCTATTATTTATTATTTTATTAATGCTTTTCCAAGAAGGCTTCATTTTTTTCTAATTCAAATATTAAAATATTATTTTGAAAATTATATTTCTGTTTAAAACTCAACATACAACGTTGCCAGATCATTAATTCTAGCACGACATAATCAAATCAACGTATGGGTATGTATTAATTTATAAGTTTTACAATATTCACGTAACGTTCCACATATCTGTAACGATTTTTTTTTTATTCATAATCAGATTGTAATCACACTAGAAATATTATTTTAAGCTGTTTATATCATAAAAATTAATCGATTCTAGCTTGATTAGTACGGAGCGATATAATCTCTTGAATTCTTTGAAGCATACTTGTTTCCCTACTTACGAATCCCTTGAAACTTGGTATTTAGGGGTTTTTCGGAGCGCTGATTGCGAATTGAGATCAAATTTTTTGCGGATACAATATGACGGATTAAACTCAGGAAAGTAATCTGATTGTGAGTTGTGTAAAACTCGGTACATAGGTTTTCTCGAGTCCCGGATTTTTACTCCGAGGTCTATGTACTATATAACACAGCGTTGCAGGCTTAAATAGGTCTACCTTGGAAATTGTCTAAAAACTATAACGATCCACCAAGCCAGACAGAAGATTCGATGGTGCATTTGATAGCACCCTGAATCCGAAGACATCAGATTCGACTTCCAATCAAAACTTCTAATTTTTTGGTAATTTCAAGACTTCAAGCGCTCCCTACCATTCAAAATGAGAGTTAAATTACTGCGACTTGTGCCGAGCCCGAGCCTTGTGATCCCATAGGGGATATAAAGCCAACGGGAATAAGAAGACTTAGGGTTTTTTTTTAGGGTTGCTGATGTTAAATCTGAGGTCGAAATGGAAATATAGTCGGACCTCAGTTCCTGTCTATCTTTACGAAAGTGCTGTAAAAATGTACAAATGCTTAACTACAACCCCATATCTTATTTGCGTACCTAACCTAACCTCCACCCTTTTGGTTAGTAACATCTTGTAACGAGTCTAATCTAAAGATGAAGACAACATCAAATTCTCGTAAACCACTTTTGGCAAGCAATCACAAGAGTATAATTCGCCGTGTAGAAGCTAATGAAAAAAATTAAGTTTTTGCGTCTCTTGTTACGTTTATTTCTACAGCCCTATTCAAGCATTTTCATTGTTTGAAAATACTCATATGATTTTCGGACAGGGACTGAATATTGTAGTCTCGGCAATGGACAGGGATTGAGGTTTGACTGTATTCACAACGGCAGCGTGTGGATGGAAAAAAGAGGCTGACTAGCTTGAAAATTAGTACTCGGAGGTTCTTAGGATCGCTGATTACGACAATTAGTCTTTTGTTTTTACATTTTCCAACAGCATTATCATTTCGTAATTCAGAACTTCTCAATTTTGATCTTAGATTTAAAAGCAGCGATTCGAAAAATTCCTTAGAACATCTGTTACCATTTGAAGAGAGAAATGGGATCATAGTAATGGGTTTTTTTTTTTTTTGTAAATGATATCCTAGGAACATACGTTTACAGTCACCTTACTACTTATCCTGGGAAAACACTGTACCATATTATACCAAGCAAATGATTTCAGATAAAATCTAATATCAGTGTATATTCTAAAATTTAGTTTGATAGTGATTAAATATCAAAATTCTATAGAAAAATTAAACTCTATTTGCCTGAGCAAATTTGGTAGAAATTTGGTCTTCCAATGCATATCACGATTTTCAAAACACTGTCACACCATATTAATGCTCCAAATGATTGTCTGAATTACGAATAAGTTGGTGCTTAGCCAGATTCAATAATCCAATAATTTTCTTATAAATATGTTCAATTTCGGTCACCATTTATTAGGTTCAGATCTCCAATAGCTTTATTTAACACATCCATGTTAAAACCAGACTGTCAGAATGGCTGAGTCTCAATCCGAAAAAGATATTAGCAAAAAAGTTAATAAATTTATTTAACTAAGCCCCGCTTCATTAAAGAACACAATTAGGTTTTTTTATTTTTGTTTAATATGAAATTTGCGTTTGTTATTGTACTTTTTGCACTTGTTTTGAAATTGTTGCGTTTTTTTCTACGAAATTAATTTAAAACGTACTTTCAACCTACTTGAATAACCCCAAAAACCTTTCCTGTACTTCTCACATATTTGATTGGTGACACTAATTTTTAACGCAACAACTTTCGGTATGAACTTTATACGTACTTTTCGTGTTCTTATTTGTTGACGCAAACTTTGAATGCAACAATTTTAAATAAGAATTTTTCACGTACTTTTCGTATACGTAATAGCTGGCACGACACGAACCTTGACCGAAACAAATTGCAATACATCCTAAAGTCCGTGAACCCCAAAGATTATATCACTGGCGGTACTTAAGCGAGTTAAAAAATGGATCCAAGGCTAAAGGATTGATCCCTAATGTACTTTTCTTTCTTACACGGGTATTATTATTATATCTCCATGCCACTCGAGTCAAAATGTAAAACATAGCAGCTCGAAAACTACTGTTCAGATCAATTAAACCTTCAAGTACGGAAGCGTTGCGCTGCGAGCGACAATGTTGGCCGAGGCCAGCGCGGCGTAAAAACTTTACATGCAAATGCAATTTTTTATGTATGATAACTTTAAAGAAGTTAGACATTAAAATATAGTCTATGGTAAAAATTGATGTGATTTATCACGCTTCAAGTGCCATTTTTTCAAATTTAGGATATATTGACAACCATTTTAGATACACATGTTTTTATGTCGCGCCGTATCACATCGCGCTCAGCGGATCACTCGGCTGATTGGAGAGATCCATTCGATGCGTTCAGCACGTCAACGTACTTGAAAAGTTTAATGAAAAATGTTGTAGACACGTTAAATAATATCTTTTCTTTTGCTTAATTCTTATATTGTCACTTCAAATGAGCAAGATTATGCATTTTAATAACGAAAGAATGATAAATTGTGCGTGACGAATAACGTATGACGGATCATCGAATTTTTTTAGCATTCATAAAATTTTTGCGTTCGACCCAACGAATCATCAAAACTCTTAATTCACGCTGTGTTTAGCAAAAAAAAATATAAGTGAATAGTTTGCTAAAATGAGAAGTGCATCAACACAAAAGTATTAGCTGTACCAAAAAGAACGTAAGAACGTAACACATACAAATGTATCACATAAATGAAACGTAAAGAGTTCATTCATAAAGAGAGAAATTAGTTAAACGTTTTTGAAGTACTTACCGGTGTCGATTTCTTGGGCCTGGGTCGGATCTGGTAATGGGTGATCGTGTAATCTAAGGTAGACCTCTATTGCACATTTTGCTGCCTTGAAATAAAAAGGATGCGAACGAAGTACATCTTCTAACCGTAAAAGTCCTACATACGAACGTAGAGTCATCTTTCGCATACAATACGTATGGAAGTCGAATTGATCCTCCATGATTTCCGAAAAGTGCTGTAACATACAATATTTTCAAATTAGAAAAAAAATGTTGACTTTTTTTGAAATTTGACAATTTCCGATACACCAAATCAAATGTAATCTTTTTGTTCCGCCAATGAAAGTGATCAAAAAGTAATCTTTATTTTTCTTTATTCAATGAAGATTCGAACAATAGCTTAGCTGCTCGAAAACAGTCTTTTTCAAATAAATGTATAAGAGAGTTTCAGTGTTTTCCTATTTTAATTATTTTCTTTCAACAAAAGTTACAAGATGGCCCTTTGCAAAGTACTTATTTCTGGATTTAATGTCATTACGTTATAGGTGCAGTGGAACTTCGATAACTTGAATCTCAAGGGAAACGAAATATGCTTCGAGTTATTGTACTTTCAGTATATCAGAGTTTATAAGTTATACAGGTGAAGTATTAGATAATTCGAAGATTCATAGTCTTATACATAGAGGTGTTTGACTTGTAGAAGTTCGAGTTATCGAAGTCCCACTGTGTAATTGATTACTAATACCATTATCATACTAAGCATTAGTCCACTACATGAATAGACAGCTATGGAGAATATACTAAAATTCCAAATTTTTATTCTCACATGTAGTGTTGAACGAAGTCGAGTATTACTTGTTAAACACATCTACTCCGTCTTATTTCATGTTTGAATACTATGCACCTACTTAGACTTATGGAAGTTAACGCTTCGAGTACGGATGATATCGCTGAGCGCCATATGACAAAGCGAGAAATAAAAAAAATATGTACCGAAGAAAGTTGTCAATATATTGCAAATTTGAAATATGGCACTTAAAGTGTGATAATTACACTTCAATTTTTACGATGGACAATATTTTTACGTCTAATATATTTGAAGTTATAGTACATGAAACATTATATTTGCATGCGCTTTTGTCACCAAACTTTGAGCTTTTCCTTTATTGAGTGAAATTTTGTTATAAAATTTAAAAAAAATTGCTGAAAGTACTTTAAGATCTAATCTATCGAATCGCATTGAAAAAATTTCTGAATATTGTGTAGTTCATTTAAACTTTTAGTTCATATTGATATGTCCCACCAGTTTCGAGATAGAAACATATTTTTAAAACTACTATTGTAAAATAACTATGACAGCTATCGACTCAAAGTCACTACTGGAATTATTTCGCTTAGTATAGAATTAATAGCGAGTTGGAGTGAAATAGAAATAAGAAATTAATGAAAAATCATGCTTTCAGCCATTTGTAAATCGATGGTAAATGAACGGGCCTTTAGAAAAAAAAATGCATACTCTGCCATTAATTGCACAACATGGAACACTTTAGGGTAAGCTTTAGGTCATATGTTTCTGATGCCGGGTTCAGAAGTTATTGTACGTTTGAATGTGAAGTTTTTACGCCGCAAAGGCCGCTGCCCTATATAGTCGCTCGCGGCAAGGACCCTCGTACTTGAAATTTTAAAAACGAAATTCGCAAAGTTAATTTAAATATTAACCTGAATGTGTTATTATGATCTTTTTTATATTTTTTAGTGTAAATATTCATTTCCTTGCATACGAGAGTTTTAAATTGTAACTGGCAGCAAAGCTCATTTATAGCACACGTTAAACAAACATGTGTATATTAATAATATTACACGTACACATGTGTCCGGAAAGCGTTTAAATTAAAGAGCTCCGCACTCAAAGGGTTAAAAAGGCCAATCAAATTCTGTTAGTCAACAAAGGAATTAATTAGATAGAACGTATCTCCCGATACCTAAGGTATGCAAAACTTCAGAATGTTATCCATAACCTGTACAAAAAATGTAAATAATCTACAAGAACAGCAAAAAATTAATGACAAAATGATTCATCATCTTCGCTACGCGAACGTGTATTGCAAGTTTAAGACAATTAAAGATTGTAAGAATGATTATCAAATATTGTATCATTACCCATACTACGCAGATTAAACAAAAATGAGGTTAGTTAAAATTTTCGAACTCACCCTATCAACTTCGTGACACTTCTTTAAAGCTTCCCCGTATTTTCCAAGACGCTGATACGCTCTAGCTGCTTCCGTTTGAATCCACATACACTGCATTTCATTGAGGTTTTCCATCGCAAGAACTCCTTCTCTGGTAAACTTTCCGCATGTTTCTTCTGCTTCCTTAATGAGGTTTGCACGAAGCATATACTTGGCACACTTAGAATTAATGTAGCGATCGGCTGTATCCAATCCTTGTGCCTCGTCCAGCCATTTATATGCTTCCTGAACGTTTCCAGCATGCTATTGACACGATCACATCAATAGATTATTATTATGTACAAATGCTAATATAAACAAATGTCATTAATGATCTGGATTCAAGATAATGCCAAAAAATCTATTATTGATAGCAGAAATAGGAGTATTCAAAAAAGTAAATGTTTACATCATGCCTGATTTTAATAAAGTATATTATTGTCGATAAGTAGACCTTTCTTTTATAGAATATGAACAAACCAATAGTAAAAAAAAATAATAGCTCTAGACACAACTCATACAAACAAAAATGTACAGGCTATTATTAAATATATAATAAGCTGAAATTTAATCATACCTTATAAATTCGTCCTTTGGTAACAAAGAGTTCTATAAGTGTAGGGGTATGGTCAATGGCAGCATTAATTTCTTTAAGAGCTTTTTCGGTACAGCCAAGGTAGTCATAATGCTGGGCCAAGTAATAATAAGTCCAAAGAAGAGCCGATGCGGGTTCCCGCGGATTCTCTTTTTCTAGGTCACTAAAGTGACCATGGACTTTCAATGCATCCTTATATTCGAGAAGCAATGACTGTATTGTATCTACCTTCTGTTGATCCGTATATAACGATCGAAGATTAACAAATAATGGTGGCACACCTTTATGAAGGCCTACAACACATGATTACCATATAGACAAAAAAGTAATTCCTCTCCCGTATAGTAATCCATACAACAGTTATTTAAGCAGTTTTGAACGATGCAGTCTCGTATCGTGAGAAGAAAAATTAAAAATCGATTATTGTAAGTGTGATGCATGAAACCGAAATTGACATCGACAAAGCAAGATTTAACACTAAGCTTACCGACAATTTTTTATAGACGTATTATTGGCTTATTAGTGTTAAAAGTGACGTATTAGTGACGTTTTAGTGTTAAAGGAAGTAATGTCCCTCTAACATGTAAAAACTGAATAGTCCTTCAATTATTTATAATAACGCAACAAAAGAGTCGTTTAGATGTAATATTTCAGACCATTTTTTTAAAGAGAAAGCCACATCGCTTGTGTGATATAATCTATCATAACTCATTCTACTCATTAAATGGTTCCTTTACAGATCATAATGGATTTTAAATAAAATGTGTGATTGCAAAAATTTAGCTTTTTGCTTGCACTATGATTCCATAAACAATTTCCTTGACAAAGATTTCTAAATGACAACGTAATTAACGAAGAAATCTATCATGGTGACATCGTAGAGAATCTTATAAGAAATAAAATGCGCGATAGTAGATTAATATCGGATAAGAGATGTTTTTTTTTTTCTTTTAAAATGTAATACAAAATATGATCTCTAAGCGACTATGCTTTGCTGTATCATTATAAATAATTTTGCTATTGTCCGATTTTTTTATATTAAAGGCATGTCGCCTTATCTCAAATTCTGCTTTCTCAATTTCAATTTCATGCTCTACGTTTGTGATAATTTATTCAGTATTTTTTTCTCCACTACACGAGACTCTATCGCCGCGACTTCGGTAAAAATAAAACTGATTACATACGTAAAAAATACATACCTTTCCGCAAATATTGGTCAACTAACGACTTGAACTGATCACCAGTTGCATAATTTAATTGTAAACGACGGGGTGCCAATGCTCGAGGAAACAGTTCCTCGTATCGTTGTAGCATACGAAGTGTATCTTCCGGTCCAGCATGTCTCTCGGCTTCTGCCAACCTAGCATAGTACGTTGTATTTTCAGGATTCAAGTTTAATAAGTCCGTGTAGACTTCAACAGCCTCGCCATACTGACCCAATTCAAGTCTCAGTTTACCTAAAATGAACACGCAACAGAACTGATTATGATTATCTTATATTTATAACTCTTTAGAGAATAGATTGGGAGATATAACAATTAATGTAGAGGTATTATAATTCGAACACAACTAAAATTAATCCTAATAACAAAAGTTTTTTCTGTCGTATGTACTATTGTTCTAATTTCTCTTAACTTACCGTATGTTTCTTTTACGGTAATTTTGTCACAGATTTGATCGCTGTATTTATCAAGATGCTTAAGAGCTTGTTCGCTTTCTCCCGATTCTTGGATGACCATATTTTGATATAGGAGTAATTCACTATGTTCGTAATCATAGCATATCTGTAAATTTTTATGTTTTAATTTGGATACATTGAAATGTGTCAAATACAACTATATTAATTAACTTGTTTTGACAGGAAAAGTATTCAATATTCATGTTATTAATACGGATTATATTCCAGCTATCTTTCGAGTTAATATACATTATAGGATTATTCTTAAAGAAAAAGAGATTCTATATAATATTATATTTGATAATGTTTAGAGTCACACTACATGCCTTTAGAACAGATTCAATTAGATTAAGTAATTTGACCCTTATTTTTGAAAGGTAAGTTTTTGAACTTTCTTTTTTTTCTTAGAAAAACTGAATATTAATAATTTTATAATTATCTGTAATGGAAAGCTAACTATATAATGCTTTGACAAATTTTTCTTTTATGGAGAACCCCTTGTATTCCATACTACAGATATTTTGTTAGAAAAAGGACAAAAGACATTCTGATCGATTGAGTTACCCACGTATGACTTAACTGTCCTAAATTAAAACTTGAAATACATAGACGGACTTACCATTGGAGAATTACGAAACGTATCTAGAATTTTAAGGGCCATTTCATAGTCTCTCAGTAAATGATACGATATGGCAAAACCAATCCATGAAGCCCTTTGGGCTGGCCGCAGCATAAATAATTGGTATCTCGTGTCCTGAAAAATATATATTTATAAATACCTAAATACATAGTGCTCACATCATTAAACATGAGATATTTGTATCATCACTCATGAAATTAAATTTGTCCTCATGGCATTTTGCTTTCAGCAATTCATACAAAATTGTCAGGTAATGGTAAAATAATGATAATGTAATTAATTTCTGAAAACCTAAAATTAAGCTGACTATTGTACTATTCAAGTTTTTGTTCAAGCTATGAACTTTATACAAACCTATAAAATTTATATTAAAAGTACCTTACAATTGGGATGCAACGCAAATATCGCATAGTTGACGTAAGAAGATAATTCTAATAAAATTTAAACGAAAATACTTACTTCTTAATGAATTATAGTAAATTCACTATTCTAATAAACATTTATGAATCAACATTTTAGAAATTTTTCTATACAAACGAAGAACACTGACGAGCGTCCAGTTCACAACGTTCTTTTCTTAGGCACAATACATATCAAATCTGTTTCATGTCATAAAATGAATATGGTTATCGTTTCTACTTTAATACCTAGTAATAATTTTGTTCACAATTAATTAATTATGAAATGGAATATACTCCAAAATTATTTGCAAAAATATATTTTGATCTTGTAATTAAGCAATTAGATGGAATCAATACAATTATTGGATTAATATCTTAAATTCTTAAGACAAAATGTACTACAATGCAAAAACAAGTGTCAAGTATTACTTGCAAAATGTCTAAAATTAATAGATGAAAAATCAATATACAAAAACAAGTAAAAATGTTGAAAGTAATTAACATTCTATAAGTGATTTGCATGGTATGCAAAACAATACAAAAATTTACTAAAGATTAATCATTAACAATAACAGTATTTTTAACATGTTTTTCTAATTATTCAAAAAACAAATCAAATGAAAGAACAATTCGTTTACTGAAGCACTGTTGAAGGTGTAAATAACATTTTGCAATTTGAATATTACTTAATAAATAACAAAAATCTGGTCAGAACTACTAAATGCATAGACTGAACGTCAATAGCAATCAATTATTGTTCTAGATGTTGACCATTTGCAACCTGGGTAAGGCAAACCGGCTAAATTTTTTCTATGACATTGCGACCCGTGATTTCGGTTTTCTTCAGGTACATTATATTTAAATTTACATATTTTGTATTATGGCAACATTTTGATGAACAACAATTGTCAGGAGATATTAAAAAGAAGAATAGTTAATGGTATAAAAAGAAGTAGAAATCAAATAGCCCAGGAAGATACATCAAGTCAGGGCATAATCCTTGCCTTTTCAGAAACAGAAAATTCGAATTCAAAGGCTAAACAATCATTAAACGAGAAGACATGGCGACTGGATGACAAGGACCAAGTAGCTGATCTAACAAAGTGACTTTATCTCCTAACAACCGATGTTCGTCAAAATGTTGCCATAATACTAAATATCGAAATTTATATGTAATATACCCCAAGAAGACCGAAATCAGAGATCGAAACGTCGTAAAAGAAATTAAATCGTCATTCTTTAACCTGGCTGCAAATACTCAACAACTGGAAAAACAATTGATTATACATAAGCAATAACAATATACAATGACAATATTGTTATTACTATAATAAATTTATAAACATAAGCTATTTTAAAAGAAACAAAATTGTATCTTTTTTGATATATTACTTGTTCTATTATGTATTATTCGAGAATATGATTTATAGAGAAACTGACTTATGAAATACCAACCTTATAACCATCCAAGTCTCTCATCTGAATTTGTAATAACGATAAATCTCTAAGTATCTGAATGTTGTCTTTGTCCCACTTGAGTGCATTTCGATAGCATTTGATAGCTTCATCATACTTTTTGTCAGACCGTTGAAGCAACCCATAAACATGCCAACAGACATGAGATTGTAAATCATTTCGGAGCCCACGTCGTACATGATCATAAGCCTCTTCTTTGCGTCCTAGGCAATTTAGAGTAAGACCTTTCATCGCCAAAGTCTCTCCATGTTCACTGTACTTTGGGTTTGAAAGGATTTGCTTTGCAAACTTTAGCCCATTTTTGTACTGTTTATGTTCATAACATTTCTGTAAAAAAAGTTAAATGTTCTTTCAGAGGCTGAGAATATTTCATGAAACGATTACAGTGTCTCGCAGTACCTAAGTGGCAGCTATTGCAGTATAAGGATTCAAGCGGGGCATTCAATCGTTCATTAATAATACATTGAAAATCAATGTAACTCACTGTTGCCAGTGAGGTTTTATTACTTTTCGAAGACTGCTTCATCATTAGAACACGACGAAACTTCTATTAGCCGGGGAGTGGGGTCCAAAACAGAGTATTTTGGTTGGCCGTTACTCACCAGAATTCGTTTAAACAAGGCATTTTCTTTGGGTGGCAAAGGGTTGCTGGAGGGCATTTTTGTATAAATACAAAAATAAAGGGCCTTTTCCACCCGGTACACTTAATTTTCACCACAAAACCTCGTGGCCACAAACGAAGAAGTCGATCTTCGATCACGTGATCATCTGCGACAATGCTGTTCCGCCGGAAATTCTAAAGCCACGGCGGCGGTAACTTTAAACAACATATCAGTATTTACTACCATTTGACCCCCCTCCGCCTGTTCAACTTTATACAACCGTTATTGTCCCTTGAAATTATAATTGTACCGTGGATTTTCTGTTCTGATATGTATGTATATATATTTATTATGTAATATGTTTATAAGACTTTTTTTAGTTATATCACTCGTATTCTCAACATCGCATGCGTGCAATTCCGACGTAAAGATATCTGGTGTGTAGGTAAAATTTAATTGGTGAATTTTTATCATAGAACTTATACTCCTGGAAGAGGAATGGCGCAGTTAACAGAGGCCCTTACATGTTGAAACAGAGATATATCTCTTTCTCACTTCGTAACGTCCAGTTCCCCTCACTGCGCAAGTGCGCAATTTTACTGACTTAACAAAACCTAACCAATCTAACGCGAAACGCAAGTTACATGAAGACTGCAGGAATTCTATTGGAGGCATCCGTTGTTATGATGTAGTACGCGCGTGCGCAGTGAAAAGAACTGAACGTTATGAACGAAGAAAGAGATATATCTCTGTCTCAACATGTTAGGGCCACTTTCCACTCATTGCTAGAGTAGGCTATTTCCTTTCCAGGAGTATAAGTTCTATGATTTTTACTATGATAATTAGTTACGATGATTATATTGGCCGATCGGAGCAGCAAACGATCAGCAGAGGATAAATATTATATCAATAGGACATTGCGCTCCCTTCTATATTCTCGTACCGGTTCATTATACTTTTATTTGGCTTCTGACAAGCTATGAAATACACAAATGAAATCGACTAAAATTTTTATAAAAATAATGTGTAAATGTGAAAAAATATAAGTTCTTGTATATTTATATTATATTGTGTAATAGAAGTCATTGTTTTATAAGTAAAGGACAAATATTCTTAATAATAATGTTCATGTGAATCAATCACTTACATAATTATAATTTTAAAATAAAATGTAAATAATCTTGTAATAATAATTTTACAGTTTTGTACAGTAGCGAAAAAGGTAACAGAATGAAACACATAACTTCCCTTCTGGGCTTGCCTTCAAGCAGGGAGACATTTGGGAGTTAAAAATAAATTACTGACCAACAGGAGCGTTGGAAACACTCAACTTTAGTTGATTTGTAGAGTGTAGGTAGTTTCATTCATCCTCATATAAAACACTGAACTATACTCAACATGAAACGCGCCCACAGTAGTAAAGTGCGAGCCGAGAAAGATAGCCATAGGGACTTGAAGATAGCATTCTTATGGTAGAATCCATCTTTCTTTTTCTAAGCGTTTTACCCAATGAGGTTCCTAGACTTGGCGCTCGTTTCCATAGATAATGTAACAGACAGGAGCGTACATACATACCACCTTACCACCTATCATATCTGAAATGCACCGGTGCCCCTTTGTAGATGCTTCCAGTTACAATTTGCAATCAATACGTGGGTAGTGAAATTCGACAATATTTTTGAGGTATGACATATCCATAAAAATGGTGACATCGTGTTATATTAAGCCGTGTAAGCAAAAGTGGCGGGCCAACAGCACCATTTCATTTCACAGGTAATTTGCGTCATAATATACAGAAAATAGTCGCATTTTGTTGTGACCGAACAAGTTATCTATAAAAAAATATTCTTTACTCGTTATTTACCACTTATTTACGGACGTTCCGTTGTTTACGTAGCCACCGAAATTCATTTAATGTACCGCGTCAAAACAATTACGAAATTTCCTGTTTCAGAACGCCGGACGTCTTTATACGGTCCTGAAAAACAAAGAGGTCGTCCACTATATCTGCCATCTCTCTGGGCCCGCGTTTTTACTACTGTGGTCTGCTGTGGTCGTATGCCACATTGAGTATAGTTCAGTGGTGTAAAGGTACAGAGTTATGAACTTTTAACCCTTTGCACTTAACATTTCCCCATATTCTATATTTGTTAGTGCCTGAGAGGGGACAGTCGATTAAAGGGTTAATACTAGTTTTTATAATAATGTTTATAATTGGGTTTTAATTTTTTATCAAGTCAGCCTTTCCACGAATGTTTCCCTCGTGGACTAAACCGACTTAGAAATAACCTAAAACTAACTGGTGGATATGTGCACGAATTCAACGAACTTATACAAAAATCGACCAAAATCCAATCTATAATGATGAATATTATTCATAAAAAATATAAATACTCTTATTGTTAATGTTAATACATTATAGAAATTTAGGTTGTTTTATAGTGTTATGGTTAACAGATAAAAGGATTGTTAAATGATTTTTTCATTAAAAATCCTGTAAATTGACAGTAATCAAATTATAATGTCACTTTTTTGTGAGAAATTGTGCTCTGTATTATTATTGGAGCACTTTGGACCTATAGTTCAATCAATTGGAGATGACTTATTTAAACATGGTGCAAAGTCTATAGGATTTATTCGAGCTACAACAGGATTACCTTTGTCGAAGGTATGTAAACTTATAAATATATATCTATAATTTTTGTGACCTATGTAATAATGTAATATTATATGTAATTATTGTATTTATTACTCATGCCTGTTTTAGGTCAAAGAAGCATTATGTGTTCTTTTACAATATGGCTTTGCTATATATCGACAGACTGAGAAAGGAATAGAATATCACTTCCTTCCTGATAAGGTTATAACCATCTTACGATACCCAAGGTAATTTAAAATACTTCATATCAGGTTACATAGGCATCTTACATTAAAAATACACCATCTTAAATTATTGCATTCATTTAATTCTTACAGTAATATCATATTTAGATGATGTAGTTGAACTTAATAATGAGGTATATAGTATTATTATTTAATTTATTCAAATTGCAATAGATCCCTTAGAGTATTGTTATTTTCTTCATCTATATTGTAATATATCTCTTAAAATACAATAACATCCTTGAACTTTTCATAGTTGTCAAAAGGTTTGGCATATGTTAAAAGGATATATTTATATCTTGTAAAAGCCCAGGTAACACAAATTATGGAGATGTCGATAAACAATCTTCAAAATGTTCTATGTCCTGCTTTTTGACATCTTCTGGACTTCTTGTGTTAGAAAGATGTCTTTCTTAGACCTGAGTCATCAGTAAGATATCAAAAAGCAGGAAATAAAGACTTTCTAAAGACATTTTATTAAAATCTTTGAGATTTGTGCTATCTACCAATATATATTCATTTTTCTAGGTATATGTTTTTTGCTAAAACATTTTGTGGGGATGAAGCAGAAATGATGTTAGAAGAAGTATTGAAAAGAGGATATGAAACCGCATCTCAAATTATAATCAAAACGTTTCACAGATTGGAACAGCATCCTTGTAAGTATGGTTTTTACATAAACTTTTCGTATCATATGATGTAACTATTTTATTCATAATATATTTGTGCCTTTAATACTTGACAATAGGCTCGACCAAATTTATTAATACTAATTAATTGGCATTATATTATCACACTCTATTTTCTAAATTTAGAAGTATCATATTTTAATGAGAGGAGAGGAGACAGTCGAATGCAAAGGGTCAATACAAATTATTCATAATAATTTGTATGGTATATCAATTACTTTTTTGTTAATTGTGAATGATTGTAAACTGTTAGCGCCAAGAATGTAAGTTAAAAACCTGCAGACGACTTTTCCCACATAGGTATAATGTGTTTTATATTATCTCTAATAGCTCGAATTAAATATGGCTTCACAGCTTTCTCAGATCAATTGTAAATATCTGAAAACTCAAGAAGCTAATCAATGAGGAGTCTTGTTACCCTTATTTTTTCA
Organism: Trachelus tabidus; assembly: GCA_030142655.1. Lineage (NCBI taxonomy): Eukaryota > Metazoa > Arthropoda > Insecta > Hymenoptera > Cephidae > Trachelus > Trachelus tabidus. Next base: position 131,427 of record JARQTI010000703.1, read on the forward strand.
CTGTCTTTAATTAATCCGATTAATCTGTGAAGACAAATTTTTTAATATCAATGTCAAATACTGAATATGTATTAGTTAGAGGTTAACACTACTAATAAATTACTATAGCGATAGCCAGGAGACCATTATATTGTGCAAAGTCAGAAAAGTTTTTATAAGTCATCCAAAATATTAAATAATACTTCAATTTTGGCAAAAAAAAATATTGTTACCTACTGAATTACTTCGTTTTCACTTATTTGGTATTTGAATAAATCTGTAATTGGAACATATTTTAATGCTAATATATGTAAGAGTTTCTTATTGCATTTATAGTGTACTAAAGATTTTCTAAAATCGCCTGCAATTCTAAGTATTGTTAATGAAAAAGATTTATGTTTTCTGCAACAGCTAATATGACGTTAGACCCAAACTTGTAACATAAATCTTTACTTATTTATTATTGAATTTGTTCTAGCCAAACATCAGCTATCTCTTCCCATTCTGAAGGACAAATTTGAGTTATTAGTGAAGAATCAATTTTTGACACGCAGTATATGTACAGAAACCATGGATGAAGGTCTTGCTGAGAAAATCGAATGCAATGTGCCAGATTTAAATATGCAGGCTATGGCTCAAATAATGCAAGGTAACAGTGATGATCCTGGTGATAATAAAATATATTGGAGAGTTAATCTTGATAGATTCACACAAGACCTTAGGTAATGTATTGTTACTTGAAATATGTGTACTTAACACATCAGTTATGTGATTGTGATAGAATTGAAACTTTGTATTACAGAGATCAAATCATGGTATCTGCAATAACCAAAAGATTGGATGAGAATGCTGGAGAATTAATGAGGCAATTACTGTTTTTAATGTACTTACGTACAGCATCATGGGCTGACACCTCAAATCCTATACCATACAGTGAAATAAAAGAAGCTGTACGAAAAATAAATTATCCGATACTTGTTCAATATCTAGATCAATATTTGAGGCTTCTCGGTAAGTTGTAATAATAATCACATTTTTTATTACCTCTTTTTTTTTTTAATTAACCCTTTGAAGCATACACTTTTCCTCACAAGCATTCGACTTAGAATTCGAGACTCCGGGGTTTTTGGGGTCGCTGATTCCGAATCTGAACTCAGAATTCGGAAATTCAAGATGGCGGATCCAATATGGCGGACAAAAATGCAAAAAGTCGTTTGATAAAGGTGAAAGTTGGCACTCGGGGGTTTTCGGGGTCGCTGATTACGAATCCGTGGTCAGCTTTCCGAAATACAAGATGGCGGACCAAAATGCAGAAAACGTTTGATGAAAGTGAAAGTTGGTCATCTTCATAACGCTAATCGGTGCGATTTGGTCTGCCATATTGAATTTCTGAATGTTAAGCTCATGTTCGTAATAAGCGGCCCAAAAAAGCCCTGAATACCGAGTTTCATATTCATCAAACTACTTTGTGTATTTTGGTCCGCCATATTGGATCCACCATTTTGATTTTCTGCATTTTGAGCTCGGGTTCGCAATAAGGGACTCAAAAAAATATCTCTGTACCCATATTTTGCTTATTGCTTACCTGCCGGATTAACCACAGTTACATTTATGGTCTAAAAAACGTGTTGTTTTGTATTATACTTATTATTAACATCCACTAACATAAGTGAAACATAAACCCTTAATAGTCGAATTGTAGTAACAATTGATCTCATAACATCATAAATGTACATTTATATTCGTCGTCATGTGCTAAACCAAATTTTTACGGAAGAAACCAGAGTGGAAGTAGGTGACATACCAGTATGTCACTATGCTTCAAAGGGTTAATACTGGATGGGATCCAGTTGCGCATAAATGCAATTGAACTATGTGAACTTGGCACCCGACTTTGGAAAATCAAATTTTTTTTTAGACTTATAGATTTTAATCTGTAGTTGATTGTAGTGAAAGAATTTCCGTTTGTATTAGCAAAGCAAAAAAGTTAGAATTTTTTTTTCCAAGTTTTTTGTAGTCGTATATAGTTATATTCATTTCCACTGTAGTTTTTCGGAAACACGCGTAATCGATACGCTACGAGCATTTGATCTAACATCGTTTATAATTATTCGTAGCAGCATTTATTTTGTTTTTAGCTTTTCGAAAACTAATGGGGAGTGAATATATTGCGACTTTTGACTCTAAGATCATTTCTAATATTATACAGTAACGTTTATTTCGTTTGTAGTTGTATGTAGTGACGTCTGTTTCGTTTATAGTGGTATGTAGTAACGTTTATCTCGTTTGTAGTTGTTTGTAATAGCTTTGTTTCATTTGTAGTTGTCTGTAGTAGCGTTTATTTCGTTTATGGTTTTTTAAAAACTAACCGGAAGTCAAAATACAGCACTTCCAGCTCCAAAATCGTTTGTAGTTGTTTGTAATAACTTTGTTTCGTTTGTAGTTCGTTGAGAACTGACTTGGCGTTGATATATTGCAAGCTTTGCCTCAAAAATCGTTTGTAGTTGTTTACGATAAAGTACAAACGAAGCAAAACTACTACAAAAGATTTTACAGCCTCAGCTTGCAGTATATTATCTCCACATTTGTTTACGATGAACTGCAAACGAAACAACGATACTATGAACAACTATAAACGATTTAATAGCAAGAACTCACTGTATTTTGACTTCTGGTAAGTTTTTGAGTAACTACAAACGAAGTAACGATCACTACGTACAACCACAAATGATTTTATAGCCCCGACTTGCAGTATAGTGACATAATTTTAATTTTTGAGAAGCTTCCAACAATTTTAGAGCTAAAGCTTGCATTATATCGATGGCACGTCTACAGGCAACTACAAATGAAATAGATGTTACTACATACTTTTAATGGAGATTTTTAATTGCTGACTCTGAACATTCCTTTATACGGGGAATACCATCTAATATTAACGACATGACTCATCCTTAACGCACCTATTAATAAATTACCTGAAGAGGGCCCAAAACTGGACCGAAACGTCGTAAAACTGTTGTTTTTCTGTGGCTGGGAACTTTATTAACATCATCTCGATTAAAATTATATAGAACCTGCCGACATTGCCAATACTGCAGGTTACTACATACAACTACAAACGAAATAATCGTTACTGAATAATACTACAAATGCTCTTAGACCCAGAATTCGCAATATATTGATTCCCCATTAGTTTTCGTAAAGCTAAAAACAAAATAAATGCTGCTACAAAAAGTTATAACCGATGTTAGAGCAAATGCTCGTAGTGTATCGATTACGCATGATTTTTCGAAAAACTACAGTGGAAATGAATATAACTATATACGACTACGAACAACTTGGACAAAAAATTCGAACTATTTGTCTTTGCTACTGCAAATGGAAATTCTTTCACTACAATCAATTACAGACGATTCTCTGTAGGAATCAGTGATTAGATTTTAGTTTTTTCAAAGTCGGTGGATGGGCTTTTTTTATGGTACTATAACTTCTTTTGGGGGGTTACTGCAAACGAAAAAATTGATACTACAAATAACAACTACATTCAAAAATCTGTGTCTAAAAAAAATTTGATTTTTCAAAGTCGGGTGCCAAGTTCACATAGCTACGCAGTTGGACACAAATGACGTTTACTGGGAATTATGTGCAGTTTCAATAGATGGAAAAAGTTGGGTATAAATTTTATGTTATTATAGTGTATTATATGTAATTTTAAATTAGTTTAGGCTAGGATTGGTTAGGTAAGAATAGGGTGGAATGTTTAGACTCGGTATACTGGGTAGGCTAGTAGATAAGTATATCATCTGAATAGAGCATTAAATGTTTGAAAAGACTCTGTTAATAAAATTAAAAATTTAAAATAAAAATTAGCATTTGTGTCTAATTGGGTACGTGCGCAAATGTGCATCACTCAAATAATATAATTAATGTTAGGAGTATTATTTCAAAAACAAAAGCATTCATATATGTTACTTGGTCCATGAGTAAAATGTGTTTCTTTTTTGGTATATATTAAACCAGTGAAATCACTAGCAACCTACATACGGGTTTGAATAATATTTATTTTACAAAGTATACATGTGCATGATCTTGCAATGAAATACATTATATTTTTTTAACATACATTTTCATGCTTTTATGGAAAGCTATGTGTGAGTTGGGTAATATTTTATTTTCTTCGGTTTGTCAAAATGACACACTTTACTCTGGACAAGCTATACATGCAAGGTAAATACCCCAGTTACTCACCTTCTAAGGAAACCGTCTCATGCTAACTGTGTAAATTCATAGGGATAAAAAAAAGGTTTCTTAAAAAGCTAACGCCGCCTTGCTATTGGCTGCTTATCGAGTAATAGTTAAAACCAATTATGGTGAAGATACCTCTGTCAGTAACTGTACTTTACCTTGTAGCATATTGATTTTGAAACATTAATTCAGTAAGTTTTCCAAATACTTAATTCATCGACAGTTGGGTGCGTAAAACCTTCATGGTGGTAACCATGGAGAATACACAAGGAGCACGAACTCAAATGGGAAAATTGACAGAACCTGCTACCAATATTGTCCACATTACGCTTTCTTTCTGTACCACTAGCGTCGCTAGTTTCCCTTTTGTACTCACGTAAATATAGCATAATAAATACATGTGAAGTAAGCAGGCAAATATTTACATATAATCTTCAATTTTTTTTCACTTTTTCGGTGCATACAGAACACAAGCGCCCTCTTATTTTGGGAAGCTGTTTGTATATATGCAGTTCGTGCTCCTTATGAAACCAGTTTCTTAGATTTTTGGTTTCTTACCCGCATTCAAAATTAACCATACCAATGGCATCTGCAGTAATCGAAAGATCATGTTTACATTGAAATCAGTAATCCGTTTTCTTATCGAAATGATAATTTTATTTGAATTAGAATTCTTCTCACATGTAAAAGTGTAAAGGACCATTCAGACTAATAGAACCGGAAAGTGAACGGTTATAGGGAGGCTCAATGGGCAAAGATATCGAGCTTCGACGACATGAATAAGTTACAAGAAATTTCTCATTGGTCGCTACTTGCTGCTCGTTTTCTGCTTCTTTAGGTCTTTATGAATGTCGCATAAATGTTTCATATGGAAACTGTCTTAATAGTTAACCTCGCAATTACACTGGTGCGGATTTGCACCACGTAAGGTATCGACTGATCTGGCCTATTGGTACTATGATGGAAAAAATGTTCTTTCGTCACTGTTATCATTACCATTTGATTCGTGCCAGTGTGTAATATTAGGGTTCTGAAAATAGGTGTGTTTATGCAGGACTAAGAAAAGTATTGCACATTTATTAGACACACTACAATTGGATGTAAAATATTTTATATTCAATTTGTTTATGTTTGGTATATTTTTTTTCGAACAGTGAAAAACAAAATTAAAAATCGTTACATTATCGACATTTTTTTGTTTACCTATAATATTTTTATTTGAGCATTAACGAACCATTTTTCGACATTTGTTCAATATACAGGGTGTTTCAAAATTAACGCACACGGTTCACATAGCATTGTGCGTGGTGATCTCCCGAGTAATGAACCACTTTCCTTATTGTCGTACAATGTTTATTTTCGGAGATAAAAGCGTTTAAAGTCGACCAATCACAGAGCAGCTTTAGCGAAGGCATCGTGACGCTATGAACAATGTGAAATTATATTGAACTTCACTTCAGTACGCACAGAAGCAAGCGTCAAACAAGTGACTGTTAAGGCTCCTAGCCGAAAAAATCTGAACTCTACACAAAGCAGGTGCTCAGCTAAAAGCCTTAACAGTCATTTGTTTGACGCTTCTATGCGTATACCAAGCGAATTCACAGGCGATTGTCACTTGACTGACCGTACTGAAGTGAAGTTCAATAGAATTTCACATTGTTTACAGCGTCAAGACGCCTTCGCTAAATCTGCTCTGTGATTGGCCGACTTTAAACGCTTTTATCTCCGAAAATAAACATTGTACGACAATAAGGAAAGTGGTTCATTACTCGGGAGATCACCACGCATAGTGCAATGTAAACCGTGTGCGTTAATTTTGAAACACCCTGTATTTGTAACTCACTATTGACAATAAAATATAATTTTTCTTAATTTATTGTTATACAGTATCTGGAATATTTTTATTGAAATTATTAAGAAAAATAATTTGGAAACCAATGAAATCACTTTCAATGTTAAAAGAATTTGCAAAAATCACCATGTATAATATTGTAATATCCCTAAATTGTATATCATCATAAGTAAACTCGTTAAATCAATAGTCTAAAAGTATCCAAATATAATGATTCCTGTCGCAGTGTTTTCATCAGTATTGAATAGAAAAATTGAAATCCTGAAAAATTTTATCGCAAACGCTATTTACTCGCGTATGGCAGCTTGAATTACCATACGGAAAAAAACTGCGCTCATTGAGTAAATTCAAGCGATTGAAAACTAGGATGGCGGAAAACAAGTATTTGAGCACGAAAGTACTGTTTTCTTAATAATGAATGGACAATCTTTAGCAAGTACTAAAAGACTCGTCCGAGTCCGTGAAAGTCTCAATAGATTTGAGAAAAAATTGCAATTTCAGAGGAAGATTCTAGTCAATTTTTAAAACGTGTGGGCGATTCAGGAGGCGGCCAATTTAGTATCAACACGAAGGAAGCTTTCAGTCAACTGGCTTGGACAACCGTAGAAAATATTGTAATGGAGAGATTTGGCTCCAAAGCTGCCAGAATATTTAGGTAACTATGCGAGTATCGCTTTTTTACTGTCTAATAAAGTAAGTTACTAAGAACATATTTGGGTACTTTACAGATTGGTTCGTTCTCGGAAATACGTAGAACAAGAACAAATTCAACAGTTAGCGATGATCCCGGCGAAAGAAGCAAAGCATTTAACTTATACTTTATTACAAGAAAATTATTTACAGATGCAAGAATTAAAGAAAGCAGGAGCTTCCGCTGCTCCGACAAAAACGTTTTTCTTATTTTATATTGATTTAAATCAGGTTGTACGTATGGAAGTAGAGCACTGCTATCACGCACTTTACAATACGATACAACGAAGAGAGCATGAATCCGCGAGTAACAAGAGGATGATAGATAAACAATTAAGAATACAAACGTTGACAAGTAATTTAAAGGAACATGGTGCTACGGAAGAGCAACTAGCCGAGGTATGCTGTGTTACAGATTTTCTGTAATATTTTTTATATCTGTTTACCAAAAAATAAACAATAACACTGCTGCAGTATTGAGTCGATTAAGTGATTAAAACTAACAGATTAATATAATTATTTCGCAGATCATTGAAATGATGACACCGTCAGAAAAATTGCAGCTTGAGAAAGTACAAAATACGATAAAGAAACTAGGAGGTAGTGAATTGCAAATAGACGAGACCTTGTTTTTATTAACCATGTATTTGCATTATCATTAAATAAAATTCACAGTATGATTCTGTATCTGAGAATTTCATCGCTCCTGTATCTTTCTAATGCATTTCATGCGAAATGGTGACGATGACCGTGGGGAATATAATAAATGGGCGAGGCTTCAAGGCACAACCATACGTACAAAGTAATGTAATTCATTTATATATGTATTTATTTATATGTAATATAATAATGATTACGCATGTAAAATACAAACAACAAAGAGTACCTAATTTTTAAATTATTATAATAAATATAATGATATATCTGTGTGTTTATAATAGAACTGTTTTCTATGCGATACAATGCATTTGATGTCATTATCAGCGAAGAAAAGTGACATCTAGAATCAATGGATTTCGAACTATTAAGGATTATTGCACTGTGAACGATAAACATCTTTACGTCGATTGGTTCCATTCTGATTTAAAAACTGAGTCAACTATTTCGCGATGTCTGTTCACGCACAATTTAACGAATTCGTCGCCGAATAAGATTGTTCATATGACACTTTTTTTTGTATCTTGTTCCGAAAGTACAGCACCACCTTCATTCGACATACAATTTCATCTCGTATGCGTATGTACATGACGTATAAACAATGCAATGCAGAAACGAGAATAAGGTTCTACACGTAACATATATCTTATAATATTGAAATCTTACCTCCATTTTGCATCATATTCTACACAATCACGTATATACGCATGAAATCTGAAATGATTCATTGGCTCGTTTATTTTCATATATATAAATCATTGAAGAGTAGAATTTTCAGCGTGAGATGATGATGAGGTTCAAGGAGAGGTTCTTTACACGTTGGCATGCAAAAAATGAAAAGGTGGCAAGCAATCAAAGGATTGAAAGAGTTGATAGAAGAGTCGAGGATTTACATACTATATGTACCATGCGTTTCTCCTAGTGGTGACTTTTCATTTATTTCACTATATCCTACATATGTTGTACAGCCCACATAACAACACTGTGATGAAAAAAATGCACACCCTCATTTAGATACTCCGTACTCTACTGATTCATATGGAATTATCGAAGTTGAATAATGGCGACGTCAACTGGAAAAACGACGAAACACTTAAACAATTACGATACGTATATAGATTGAGTTTTGATTTTATGCCTTTTGCTGAACTGAATTCATGAGCTGTGTGATGGAAAATGTGATTATTCAATAAGTATTGTTACGCGGGCCACAAGAGAATATCAATGGCATCCACGCTTGCATACGGTACTTTGTATAATTCGAGTCCATTTATCCAGTACTGCATATCTATGTACACCGTGCTCATACATACAAGTTCTCGTAGACTAACGTTGTACTTAGAACTAAGTCCGAAATTAGGTAAAGCATTATTTTATTTTATATATATATTTTTCATATCATTAACAACAACTTACGTATAAATGAAGTGAATGCTTGGAATATTGAGATTGGATGTTAGTTCATTTTTACGTTAGATATACCATAATATGAGTAGTGTAACCGATTTACAATTTACTATTCTTACAGTTCGTGTTCGCGCTGTGGATGTTTTTAAGAGTCGGTAAACTAGTTGTAACTAAGTGATTGAGTAGACAATAAGTGCTATTCGTCGCGAGCAGCCAAGGACGGGTTCTTAGTAACCGTGAGAAGAAAAAAGGAAAAATGCAACGACGTGCCAATCAACTGAAATTTCAAAATATGTACAGTGTTTCCGTCTTAAAGGTGTGATTCTGAATCATTGACTTAGAGTAAATTGAGAATGCTTAATGCCAGAAGAGAAAGAAGGGAAAAAGAAGAGGGCACAGAGAATGGGAGAGAGTGTGAGCTGGCCAAAGTAAAATTGCGCACGATTAATATCAACGATTCAAAGAGAAAGAGAAATTTGATATTACAGAAAATATGGCACATTGAAAAATAAACGCCAATAAACACCAGCGGTACATCAGCTGAACGCAAGGTATTTTTCGGATGATACTTCCTCGTCCACCTCCACCTACTACAAACAACAAACGTTTTCACAATCCTTCACCGAATCTGACGATCAATGAAGTAAACAACTAGGAATCGAAAAACGTATGTTTATTAATGAATGTCTAAACTCAAATTCAATGAAATAATTTTTAATTTAATCGAATTTCATGCAGGTGAATTTCAATCAAAAGTCAAAGAAAAAAAAGGTGGAAATGCATTCGCTGAATGGCGTATAGTAAAGCAGTGTAACGTAACATAAATATAATGTCCAATAGTATAATCATGATAAGAATCATGATTATAAATATATACTTATTTTGTAAAATGCACGAAGCAGTGTGCGTCAAGTGAGTGGCTTAACATTGATATTTGAATGAGTATTCGAGTAACGGAGCAACGAACCTAATGTTGTCATTTACACTGGTACGTAAAATCTCTTTACCGCCGGAGATTACAGTACGTATTCGTGTCGTTTATTCGATCCATGTTTATCTTACAATTAAGTAATCGTTTAGTATAATTTGCTTACCGTTGCCTTGGAGGCATCATTTAACAAAGTAAAAATCTGAATACGGGCCAAATAGTTTAACTACTTAAATGATAGATGTTTGGGAGTAGTAGTAGGTGCGGCAGCAGTAAGTAGTAATGATAGTAACATTAATAGTAGCAGCAGCAGCATCAGTGTTAGTAACAGTGTAGCATTAGTAGTGATCAGAATAGTAATAAAAATAATAATAAATTTAATAATAGTAATAATAAAGATAACGTCCGTAATGACAATGATATTATTAATAATAATAATAATAATAATGATAATATAATAATAAGCAGGAATAATAATAGAAGTGATTAACATTATTAATCTAGGTATGTGAAGTAATTACATACATACTGTATACCTACGTAGGTACATCACAATTAATATAGTTACACTGTACATTAATAATATTGACGCTTGCATCGGCTTCCAGGTCGAGGGATACAACCGACGCATTGTACAAATCCATTATATACATCAAATAAATATTATTAACATTAAGCTATCCTACCTGTCACCGGTTGTAGTGAGCATCTACGGTGGCGCAGATATTTTAAGGATACTGGCTCTTTTTATAAAATTATATTAGGTACCTTGTATATAATTGCACTGATTATAAATAACAAAAAGTGAAAAAGAAGAGACGTAAAATATATCGAGTTTTCACATCGGGCCAACGAGTTGACTCGGAATTAGAGGTTTCGATTACCTCCTGCCCTCAAAAAACGCTATTTGGCACATTAGTATTATCACATCAAGCTCCCGTCGTGATTGCCCAGTAATCGCTTATATCAATCCGTCCATTCATTGTCCCTCCTTTATCCATGTTAGATTGTATCGTGAGCTGCAACTTGACAAATTTCTATTCTCCATCCTCCAACAAATAACGACCTGCACCACCTCCTTCACTTACCGCAGAGACACACAGGCACATACGCGCATGCATTCGCTCTCATCTATTTGATCCCCTTTCCCCGTTTCTTCTACCACCATCTTGTTTCACCGTATCTCATTTCAGCGCCGGAATAAGGAGCGCATCCTTTATCGAGGATGAAATTTTACATTAAAAGAATGTATCGACAAGTAAACATAATATAACGTCGCCTAATGATTTGATGATTAGTTTAGATCGACTAATAAATAACATTAATTTCTCATTATCGTTTTACAATGCATAACAGTGTACTAAAATTGACGTCGCTGTTCTTCGCGTATTTTGCTCGTATCCTTCGTCATAAGTCATAACACTATGGTCAATAAATTAATAATGAAAATACTATAAGTACTAAGCATTTCTAGGGTATACAAAGTCGTTATCTTAACGCGTGGAAAGTCGTGATTTGTCGTGTCGCGTCGTCTGGTGTCGTCATAATTCTCTTTTTCATATTTTTTTCTCCTCTACTTCTGCATTTCTCTTTTTTTCCTTAGCACCGCGCTCTCTCCGTACAGCCTATGCCCCTTCCATCGCTCGTATCTATTCTTTCCAGAGACAATCCCAACTCGGTACAGACTCATGCATAATTATGGGCGCAATTAATTGCACGGAGACAGCCGTATTTTGTCTCTTGTTGCCGCATCCCCGAGAGTCACCGCGATCCCTGGCCCTCCGCCTCCCCCCCCCCCCCCCCCCAAGGAAGGGACGAGGGATGAGGGAACCCCTCGATAGTACGAATATTATTGGTAGGTTGGTAAGGTAGAGCAGGTTCGTTAGATAGAACTTTGGGAAACGTAATCAGATCAGCCTGGTCGGTAGCCGATCGGGTGACGATCGGAAGGGCCATAGATCGAAGAGGCACGCGTAGTAGAAGTAGTAGTAGAGACACCGAGAGACACGCGCGCGCATGCACTCACGCACACTCGAAGGAATAGGAACAAGACTTTGCCGCGCAGCACGTGTCGTGTTGTTTTTCTATGTATTTGCGGAGCGATTCGCCCGTCTGGCGCAGTCTAACGATAGTGAGTTCGATGGAGCATTAACACAGGTAATCTCCAATCACGCTAGTCAGGACGCACAATGACTTACGCAGTCTTACAAAGATTAGCTATATGTATACGTTTAATTACGTTCATTCTGCTTACATCATACTTACACTGATGCGTACGCATTGCGAGCGCTATTCGTCCTCTCCTTCTGCCTTAGCTTACGTGATGATCATGTTTATCACACGTCAGTTTCTTTTTATTGGTTGCTTTTTGATTATTAGACTGATTACGAGTGATCGTTCGACATGTTCTCATGAACGCACGCCGACTGCAAGTTTTTGAATTTTTACATATCTCCGTGTCTCAATGCACTACTTTCGTCGTCTGACTATTCACACGAGTCCCGGTGATTTTCCTCGCGCGATCCAAAGAAAATCCATGGGACGCTTGTTCTGTTCAGAGTGGCTAACGTATTCGGAAACTCAGGTTTCGTTTATTCCGTTATTCTTGTCGTCTGATGGCACAGAGATTTAAAGGTTATCACAATCTAGACGGAGTCCGACGGCGAAGCTCTGTAGCGACAGCAATGTCCGACTGTTCTGGAGCTGACGACGAAACCGACGGCAGGGCCGAGGAGTTACAGTCGAGCAGATAACTTTGGTTACCAGAACAACTCGCGAGCGAGTTTTGAAGCTCCGGGCGGCCACAAAGGCTGACCCGGAGCCACGGTTCAATCCTCGTCGTGATGACGCGGACTGGCGTCGTAGCCGCCCATCGATCCCGAGTTGTCGGGCGAGAAGTTCATCATGTCTGTGGGCGAGAGGCTGTCCTGAGGATAGTAGAACGAAGGATGGTCCGAACTCGGACCGGCTCCGTTGAGCATTGTGGCAGGAGGTGAAACCGAAGGCGTCGCGGAAGGTCCAGCGCCCCCTGGATGCTGCCCGCTCATCTCTGAGCTCACGGGTGAGAGGAATCCCATTTCCGGTCCTCCGTCACGGCACCAGAGCTGCCTCATCTCTTGCCGTCTTTGTCGCATCAAGGACTTGTACTCGGAGATGCGCATCTTTTTCCCGTCGACGATGCAGGTGCGCTTTGGACGTGGCCTATACCTGTAATCCGGATGCTTCTCCATGTGAAGCTTCGAGAGCCGCGATTGTTCCTCATAGTAGGGCTGCTTCTCAGAATTAGACATAGCTTTCCATCGAGCCCCTGCAACGCGACAGGATATTGATCAGACAGTGTTCACTGAGAATTTTCGCAGGAACAAATTAAACTAAAGTTCTGTCTAGCGACGTTACGGTGTGACCGAACGAGCAAGTACTTACCGAGTATCTTAGATATGTTCGAGTTATGCATGTCAGGACAGGCTTTGAGAATCTTTCGTCGCTCGTCCTTTGCCCAAACCATAAACGCATTCATTGGTCGCTTGATATGCGGCTTGTTCTCTCCCTCCCTTTTCTGCTGTCTCACCATTTTAGCTAAGCAGAAAGGAACGTTGTTATAGAATCACGTTAGTCACCCGTTTAACAGGCCATAAAACAATCTAGTCCTTTAGGAACGTTCCTTACCCTTTTCTGTAATGTCCTCCGGTACTTTGTATCCTGAGTCTCGCCACACTGAAAATCCCGGATGCACATAATTAGTTGTACTATCAATAGATGTTGAACAATATTCTCCGTGCGAGGAAGAAGAAAGGTAAAAGGATAGTTGATGAAAAATGAAGAGATTCTTTATGCAAACTGTTCGAATCAAAAAATAAGTCTTCTTTCGAATCATTTTCGCAATAGGGAACAAATAAATCTAGACCTGGGCCAGAGAAACGAGATCGGACCCATTAGGGCTCATTTATCGAAGGATCAAACGTTAGAAGACGTACAGAAGGAAGAATCATGTTCCAGGCTACTCACTGTGAGGTGTAGAAAGGAAGTCCTGCTCTTCCTGAGAAGGTTCTTCGCGACCACCCGAGTGCTTTATGAGACGTTGCGTCTGTGGCGAAGCAGGCATTGACCCAGGATTCGGTGGCAAACCGTAAATCCCGCGTATCGCAAAGTCGGCTGCTACTGCCGCAGCAGATACCGAACCTCCAGGTCCGGCGCCTTCTTCCTTGGGCATGGCTTTACTCACTATAATAAAGAGCAAGTTAAGGACAGCTCATTTTTAATCTATTTGTGCACATTACCCTTTGCATTTTACGACGAACGGAAAGCAGAGACTAGAATGTCTGAGAAGTAATGCAAACGGTAATGGCTAAGACGTTTTCATGCTTACTTGGTGCTGAAATAGGACTGAGGTGGGGTGGAAGTCCTGCATACGATAGACTGGGCAAATAATTTCGAGACATTGGAAGTCCTGGTGGGAAGAGTTTCGGCGCCGTGGCTGCCAGTGGCTGTTCTTGTTGACCGCTGCTTCCTGCTCCCATCGAATGATGCGAATCACTACCTGGCGACGATGACGCCGTTGCTCCGGACGATGAGGACTTTGGCTTGGTGAGATTCAAGGGCGTGTCGGGATCTGGAAGTGACGCTGCAGCTGGAACAACGGCAGATGAAGCTGGCGTTGGAGACGACTCCTTCTCCATCTGCGTACTCATCTGTGCCAGATGAGCGGTCGCCCAACTGGGTCCGTCCCGATGTCCGCTCATGATCTATCAACCAAGAAAATTATAATTTTGTGATAATTTTAAGAAACAACATGAGCTGTCGGAGACGCACGATACTGATCGAATTTAATCACGTATCAGTAACATAAGAATCGCTCGTCCCAATTTTAATTAATCAATCGATTAGTCTTATGCGTTAAATATCATTCATTTGAATAAGAAATTACGGCAAGAGATCGAATTCACTTTATACTAATATAGTTTAAGTATTACGGCAAAAGTCATGTATAAAATATTTTTACTGGACATAAGCCACAATCGAGTCTCTTGATAGATCTTTTATTGACAAATTGAATTGTACGTGAATCTGTTAGATCATAAAGTTATATTTTTTTCACAGTGTTGCATACAAGTGATTGCGCTAATTTTTATTTGACGAGTGTTTAGCAACAGGAATGTTAGGCAGTGAATCGTATGCGAACGGTTGGCAGATGAAAATTAGCAGATCAATGAGTCTCACATGCAACTCTCTGTTTGAAACGTATTGGTCGGTTGTACGTTAGATTCATGAGAACGGATCGAAAATACGGGTGGACCTCTGGAGGTCCAACGTATGAGACTATGTTGACTACGTACATTAGCGATGGAATTGATATGCTTGTTCCCAGTGGTTGCTGTAGAGGTTGGAGGTGGCATGGACGATGCTACAGGGAGACCTCTGAGTTGTTCGAGAAACGGAAGGAACATCAGCGACTGTGGACTCGGCATGCTCAGCTGGCCCTTTGTTATCTGAGCTTGAAGTTCCTGAATGTTGTGCTGCATGATGTGCTCTTGTTGCCGCTTCAAATGTTCCGTCTGTAACCGCTGCATCTCGACTTGCTTCTGCGAGTCTACAGTCATGTGAGTGGGAAAAGACTGAAAAAATAAAACAGGAGCCGAAAATTAGAATGATTCGGGAAAAGGGCGCAGAGAATCATTCGAAAATAATTCCACATCCTTCAGGATAATAAGTTCTGAATAATAAAATTGTGCGAATAAAAGATTGGACATAATTATAAGTCGGTAGTACAGTGTGAGGGGGTGGTGGTTGGTGCAGAGATTGATCTGAATGTTCGAAAGAGCATATCAACTTGTAACGAATTAATGTTCTTTGGGTCCCGATATCGTTTTCAGTCACCGCGTACAATGGAGCAACGATTTAACATCACCGACATAATTGTGAGTTTCTAAGTTCTGGCTATGATCCAGATATGCTTGAAGTTTAAAGTCTATTTTAGACGATAAGGAAGACGTTTGTTCGTCCAGTGCCTTGCCAGTATGCCAGCTGAGAAGTTGAGTATCTGTGATATTACATGTATCGCTGTCAACCTTAGATTAAACTTTTTACCTTCGCGTCTTTCTCTTCCACAGAAGAACTCTTTGCGATTCCAACAGAATTTTACAAAATTCGCGGTAAGCTAATAAACATAAGAGATAGGAAAACAGAACAGGCCAGCGTTAAAGACGCGGTGGTAGCTTTGAAAACGTTTGAACGGTTGAAGCATCGTGAGAGAGAAGAGCTGAGCGCGAGGCTTCCTAGTTACGTAATCGTCTGCGTAGATCTGTCGGTGTCATCTGATCGGGATGGACAAAATCAACCGCAGATTCCACGTTACACATCGAGTAAGCGATTTAAGAGTCAAAGACTGGAGTAAACCGTGAGTAGAGTTTGAATTCCATGATGCACATCTGCATACGAGACAGGTGCAGAATATCGGGTGAAAATATGCCGAATCGAAATTTATTTCGTTTTAACTCTCTCTCTCGTTGTCTTTCCTAGAGTTACAATAATGAGCAATTCGATAATTCTTCGAGAAAGCCAATGAAGCTTCATTATTCATTCTGCAAAGCTCGGTTATGCCGATGATACGTATCCATGACAGCTATACCGCCCACAGTGGCTAAATATAAACAGGCGGGGTGCCAGCAAGTTCCATTCACATTCACATCCACATGCGACGACGCTGCAGTTTAGTAAGTGAGCATAAGAATATGAGGAGGCCGTTCTGAATATGCATCCGCGCATTGACGCCAACTGCACCGCCTAAACTTAGCAACGCAATTACCGAAACATGCCTACCCCCATAATCGCTATCCACCGCTGGTCCAACCGTATCCTCTCTCAGAGAATGCTCCATGTCCTGCCGATGTCCTTAGTAGGTGCTTTGCCACTTTTCCATTCGACCTATGTCAACTTCTCGCACCTAACGTGGCTAATAGGAGTAATTAGCTATTTATAAGTACTTTCCGCTTACCTTTTCAAATGTAAGGCAAGGTAAGGCATGTTAGTATTGTCCCATTAAAGCTATTATGAAGAACCTCATGAAAGTGCAAGTACTTAACGAAAGTTACTCGAAAAGACAAATTTCAGAAGGAGGTCAAGCGGAAGTGCTCATTTTACCAAAGCCGAGTGGAGCGATCGTTGCGGAATTTCGACGAGTGGTTATTCGAAGCTCAGGTAAATTGAAGAGATTAACCTTCTACGTGCGGAACTTAACTATGGATATTATTACTAACGTACATAATATCCGAATCCCGAACTCCCATCCGTGGTTACATTGTCTTACTCGGAAATACGGTATTATCCTTGGCGATGTAATACGAATAAATGGAATTCCGACGAACCATACAGAACGACGGGGACATCACGGAATCCATAATCATAGAGCAGAGTCTTCGTAGCTTATATCTGGCGATGTTGCACCGAGATATTTTCGGATATCTTTATTAGCCGATGTTTATTATCTATTCGCTGCCTCTAATCCTTTTGATATTTCCCGTAGATAAACAAATTGCGTGATTACTAGATAGATCGCCAATGCGTTTCTAGGAGACTGCAATATTCATAATCTTCTCAGGCTTTACGACATCATCGGCTACAATATTGCGTCCTTCGAAAGAAGCACGCTCTTTATTGCTCAAGAATACAGAGACGACTTTGTTTCTCCCTGAACTTCCATGAATGGGTATAGATCTATAAGAAATCTTAGGATCCGATCATCAGCCAACGTCCGAATGAATTAATGAATAATGCCTCGGGAGGTCGTGTTCCACGATCTCCTGACATCCAAATTTTATTGTTTCGAAACAAAGAAAAAACATACGGATTCATTGTTCTTTGAGAAAATCGTATAGTACAGATAAATGAATTTCGGAGTTCTAGTGCCTCTGAGTTTTTTTTTTATAAATCAACGGTGTTGATCGTCCACGACAAAACGGAGAAACCTTGAACGGATCGTGTCTATTCTGCAAGACTTGAAAGAAAAACGTAGAAACGCTATGAGAAACTTTCGGCGGTGTCTGCTTGGTTGCCTGGCTATGCGTTTGTCGCTAAGAAAAAGGTCCTGTCTGAGTCCCCATGGGAGCGACCGTCTTCGCTTGCCTCCCATCACGTCCTATCCAGTTGAGGAGAATCCTTGTCAGAGGGATGTACTACTAGATGCGTTTGCTAGAGATATCGAGCTAACAAAGTACGAGGCGATAATCGCCCTCGTAACGAGTGCGTGGACAACCTCGTAAAAACAGTGACACAACGTAATAACGCATAACAAAGCGGCGTGGATGACCCACGTGAGCTATTAATAGGATTAAAGCTGATGCCGCGCATAACGCTCGGCCGATTCCCTCTTAACGGCTCAAAGCTCACGTGGATCGGAAAATAAGCCACGACGACGAGCCAGCTGTCAGTCGGATTATTGTCTTCGACTTCTTATCTGTGCGAGGAGTTACTCGTACGGGAGGACAGACCGCGGTTGTGCTCCCGTGGGATCGGGGGGACGTAGGGACGCATTCACTATCCCGCCGTGTCACCAGACGTCACTTTACTGTGGCGTAAGCTACTTCGTTCTTTCTTATTTCTTTTTCTCTCATTTCTTTCTTTCTTTCTTCCTCATCTCTCCGACTCGATCTTTTGCTCGGATATAGGAATATCGTTCTTCTTTCTTATTATTTTTTTATTTCTCTTCTACCCGCTTTATTTTCCCTTTCTCTCTTCCTCTTCGACTTCTTTCGTCTTTATCCACGACTCAGCGCTCCCGTCAACACTAAACCTCGCGGTTCACCAGGGGTCCGCTCGGATCCTTCGTCGAGGCGCGCGACGTCGAGGTCGACTTAGACATTCTCGCTGACGTTAAAGCACCCTACTCGTCGTCAGTCCCGTAGCACTTCGACACCTCGATTACTAGTCTCTTCTCCACAAATACAGGCAACCGTTAACCCCTCAGGAGAAGAAGCGGCATCGACGAGGTGTCAGGAAAACTCTGCCGTTCTCGCTGTCAATGGCGGCACTTATTTTTACCATGTTTTTTCTAGATGTTTACGTAGAAGGAATCAAAGCCTACGGCGTCGATGTGAACCCTTTGCTGGGTAGAAAAAGTAGGCTTAAGAGTTGGAGGTTTCGCTGCTGGCGACCGCATCGCCGACAGCAGCTGCCGTTGCTAGCAGTCACGGGAAGGCAGAAAGATACGTGTCCGTAGGATAGGCGGATGGATGGAAGATGCCCGTCGATCTAGTATATTCGATCGGGTGACGGATCACTCGGGCGGACAACAATCTCGCGGGCACGCCTCGAAACTCTCGGATTCATTCTCGGTAATTTGCTTACAATTAAAATAACACGAGCGACTCGACCCCATCCATACGTCGGCTAGAAAGTGATTAATTCTTAACAAGGCGAGGCTTGCTCGGTACTTGAGCGTCCACGCGGCTGGCTTTGGGCCTCGGCGAGAGAGGGCTGCTGCTTGAGAAACACACTACAATGCGTAATGCCCACCTACCTACCTACCTACCTACCTACCTCGGCACCCGCCCCACCCACACCCCGAAGAGTAGTGCACAGCTACAATAAGCATCCCCTTAGGATCCACCGACTTTAATTAATTTCGTACGTGTAGCATGCGTTGCAAGAATAAAGTCATGTGCCGCGGACTCCGAGAGCAGAAAACTTGCTGCAGCTTCACGGACGGAGATCCACTTGAAACGAGAATAATGCGTACGATGCACGTGGCACGTTGGCCCTCCCTTCTTTCTTCCTCTCCTTCTTCGCTTCTCTTCTTCTTTTGCTCCGCCATTCTCTCGTTCTCTCATTCTCCCATTCTCATATTCCCCCGTAGCATCGTTCGACAAGTTCCTCCGGCATGCTCCTCGGTGCATTCAATTCGTCTATACCGATCTCAGCTCAACCCCCCCCCCCTCCCCCTCGCCCCTCCCCGCCACCACTCCCTTCCGAGCCTTCATCCTGCCTTACGAGTCCACCAGACTCTCATATACGAACGCATACACAGATGTTCTTATACGCGGTAAACCGATACTTTTAGCTGCCGATATTCCTACTGTATGCAATATTTATTACAAGGCAGCTATGCACGCACGTATTTGTCGAAACGTGGGAACGAAAAGAAAGGCAGTTAAATAAGATAAAATCAGATGCATTCGAAAAGTCATACGGGTACGGAGGAAGATTTGGTCCAGTTCGACCTGGTTTACGCGGTTTCATCCGTACAATTTTAATTTACGATTTATCCTCTCTAAAATGTTCCAAACGTCATGCCGCTTTTCTTTCTGCTAAATATTGCTGCTATTAATATTTATACAGTCTGCTTCGTCGCATAATATCTTATTTTCATCTTCTGTTATTCTTATTTTTTTAAACGACAATTGAGTACTTATGCATTTTTGGAATTTTCAGTCCAAATATAATAATATCGATTATCATTGTAATTATGTTCTTTGACACATTATAAGCTCATATTTTGCTTGCTAAGAGTTCGATTACACTGGTCTAGCCATAAGGAGTTGCGTTTCTTCATACGGAATATATCTATTCTTAACAATAATTAAAATCTTTATCAATGAAAGATTGCATTGACTCTCCCTGCATCTGTAATACTCTCATAATCACATAAAAAGAAATAACAATTAAAAACAGTGACTGACAGTGGCAGGATGACGCCTGTAATTCGCTCTGTAGAAGTTTGTTCAATAATTGGCTAGGATATTTAGCAAGAAAAAAGCGAAGAGTAAGAAGCGGTAGCGATGGCACACAGGAATGTAGCAGCTGCGAAGCTCATTCACATTCGCTCGGCGGAATTCTTACGGCTCTCGGCAACAAATACGAACAGAACTTCAGTTTGACGGAAAAGCATAGACTTTCGTACTAGTTTATGCTATTTATTATCATCTTGCATGAGCCAGTTAATCACTTTATGTATAAAGGACTCGAATCCGATTATATAATACTGTATATGATTATATCAATAATAGTCACTTTCAGTGCTCAAGATGTTCCTTTAAATTCGTTGGAACGTAGATTCTTGTTCATTTCCATTATTCTATGCAAACAATTTTTGTCTCTGCGTTGTTTTACATTGTACTGATATTATAAAGCGGATGCTGTATCTCTATTGAAACAATATTTTTTTTTTATTCTGTATGGGTTCTTATAAACCTAGCAAATTCCTAGGTTTTTCTCGGGATACGCTTACAGCTTATACCAACTCAGTGACAATGGCGTTTGAAGATATGGTGAGGATAACTTTGAAAGTAAAATAGAGATTTTTGTGCGATAGAAATTGAATGTTAACTATCAGCGTATAAGTACAGTCGTTAATATTGTACACTCATGTACTACATGCATATAATATTTTTTAATACACAATAATTTGAGGTGCGTATCAATTGACGTGTAGGCTGCGATAAAATAGATACATTTTTAAAAGAAGTACAGTAAAATTCGAAATGGCAACCATAAAGTGACCCAAGACGCATAAAGATAGGCCCTCTTGAGGTGCGCACGTATTTATTTAAACCTATTTTTGGCTGGGAACGAAACGCATTATGCCGCTCGCTCAGTGAAGCGCGAAAGAAAAGTTGTAATATTCCGTATAAACACGCAACAAAAATATTTGGTACGAAAATAAGTAGAATGTGAAAATCGACAGAGTGGAATTCGGTGCGCGTCCTGCGTCGAAAGATTGACGTTTCTTATGGTTACAGCGAGCAGAACGTAAACGCTATTACTAATGACAACAACAACGATTATGACGATAAGGTCGATGACAACTGCCGTGAAAATAATGAGAAAAAGAAAGAGGGCGTGTGGATTTTTATGGCTAAATAAGTAATCTCCCATACGTACCCTCTTGAACCTTACATTTAACGCGATTGACAGTCCAAAGTTCATAGTAGCTACTCAACTTTCTCTTTTCATCAAAAATAAGAATAATCGTCAGAAGTTGTAGCTTGGCGACGAATGTGGGACGTAATAAAATTATTTGGAGAAAAAAACAGTAAAGGGAATACGTGAATTGTGGAAAATCGTCCCATTTCCAAAACACAACGTTTCGGGTAAAAATTATTGGACGCGAGTGGTATCGGTTGTAGATCATTTTACACGATCCATGTATGGTCCCGCACAGGTGGTTCTAGTGGGACTACGCAGTACTTCCCCTTTATTTATATGTTTCACGGAAGATCACGTCCGGATGTGTGAATACATAAGGAAGAGTATGTTCTCGTGGGGGTGTTGCGCAATCGATGCGCGAGTTACGAGCGCCTTAAAGTTTCAAGTAATTGGTAAATCTTGAGGGTCTGAGAGATTAAGTCCAAAGAAAAAAGAAATAATAATTTATAAATGTATGATTAGATAATTAAGGTGTGCGAGGAAAGGAGTCTGGGCATCCAAGAGTAATATGTAACGTAGTTAGGAGAGGGACAAGTAATCGCGACAATTTGTTCGTGTGTACAGTAATACAGTGGAACCTCGCCTAGCTTACCTAACGGAGAGACATTGAGCTATGCGAAGAACCAGCCAGCTACGAGAAACGTCCAGGACGTTTCTCTCTTTCTAGCTGCTTTGACAAGAAAACGAAAACGTCAAGACGTACCTCTCCAACTTGCCCATGCAAGCTGGGTGAAGGTAAGCTTGCCGAGGTTTGACTGTATGCCGATTTTCACCTTGGGGCACCTAACCCCATCTAATTTGTCCTCGAGGACCGTGAGCACCGAGTCGCCGGTGTTTAATAATTAAATCGCTTAGAAAACGCGAAGAATCGACAAACTTGAGAAATGTTAGCTGTCGAGCGAGCATGTACCGTGAAGAAATAAGATTACTTTGCGAGTCGAAATAATAATTATAATTGAAAGCACGTGCAATATAGCTTGAGGTGCGTTATTATTTTCATCGTCTTACGGACGGCGCTAACGATCGCGGAAACAATGAGGTACAATGTTAATGAGAAAAGTCATTATATGAAAAATTTTTCCGAGAAAATCGGACGTAGAAGGTTGAGTTAGCGTGGAGAGGCGTCGCGTTGCGTAGGCCCGAAGGGGTTGTAACAGAAGTGCCAAGTGGTCGAGACGTCGTCGGGGTTGCAGTTGCAGTTGCACACCTCACTCGCATCCCGCCCCACGTCAAGAAATAGTATTTCTTAAGCACTTACGTAAACGCCACCTAAAGTCCATGGCGAACGATAACTCGTTACGCCGTTTCTCTACGATCTTTTTCTCCTGGATCATCCTCGTCATTCTCTTTGGCCCGTTCGTCTTGATCGTTTTCGTAATCCACTGCGTCGTCTGCCTGCTGGATCCATCGATGACGCTGGGACGAATTACAATGTGAAAGTGGAAAGAGTGCCGACTTATTGTAAGTTTTTTCTAGTCGGCATAGAAATAAGCCGCCGGCAACCGCTTAGGGAGTTAGGCATTCTGGTAAAAGTGAAATTGACACCGGTAAATTAATGGAACACTCGTACGTGATTGGATCACCGGAGCGAGGGGCCGAGTGCGTGAGGGAAATATCAAATTTTCCGACTCTTCGTGGAAAACAGAAAGTGGTCCACGCATAACTACAGGATAGGCTCAATTATTGACACGCAGCCCAATGCCTGCAAATACCTTTTGACTCGCAGTGGAACGTCGCGTGACAGAATTCCTCCATTACGCTTTTCACGAGTAGTAGCTTTCTTGGTTTTTTTGTGCGCACCGATTGCTTAACTGAAATTCCATAGCCAAGTGGTCCGGTGTATCTCAGAGAACAATGTGCATTGGATCGTACGTCGAAAAGGACATAAAGATGCCAAGGCAAGAAGCGAATCTTGTAGCATTCTCCCAGAATCTGGTCGACTTTCTTTACATCGACACGCAAAATACTCGGTCGCCAAAGAAATTCGAATGTATACGGAAAGAAAAGATAAGAACTCCAAGTAGTGCCTCAACATGACTGAACACATCTGCACGTGCAAAGAATTGCCACGTGATGAGAATCGACACTCACAAGCGAGATAGTGAAACCAGGGAGGAGGAAGGAGTAAAAAGGTGTGATGAGAGGAGAGGAGAGGGGAGAGAGAGAGAGAGAAAGAGAGAGAGAGAGAGAGAGAGACGCAAAGGTGAGGAGGCCGAGTGCGGGGCAAGTGGGCAAGTGGGGTGGCGAGAGGACGCGGTTCGAGCGAGTGGCATCAGTCGACGGGTTTAATGAGGTTAGCTGCAATTACATGCATTAGTACGACTACACAGGGTGGAGGGACAGAGAGCTCGAGCGACCCGGGTCGCTGGTAGAGGAGATACCGGATATACATATATGAGCTGGGCGAAGGGTTGAAACGATGACGACTCTCAGGAGAGGTAGCGTCACCAGCAGTATCTGCAGTACCAGTAGAACAGAGGGTGGTGGAGGGTGGTGGGTAACTGAGGTTGTATCCAGGAGGGGGGAGGGGTGAGCGGCGAGAGGATCGAAAGGGCCAAAAGGGGGAGGCGTGGAGTCGCGCTTGGAGAACGAGTGAGCGGTAGAGGCTTGCCTGGAGCACATAGTAAAATGCGTTAACGCGTTAACCGTTAACGTGTCATAGTCTGCCGTGCACTTGCGTCTGCGCTGCAGGTAACGTGTCTGCATGCATCGCTGCCTCACGATCAAACGGCAAACACCATCGAGTTGCCGCTCTGCCGGGATAATTCTTTGATCGTGCGAAAAGATACGCCAACGTGCCCTCCTCTCGTCGGCCGGTGAGCAGCTTCACTTAAAAACTCGACGTGTTCATTTATCCCGTTAGCGTTAGCGGTCGTTCAAACGTGGCGACAGGGCCGACCTGAAAATTGCTATAATTTAATCGTCGAGGAAGACGTGGAAGTTACGTGGATGTAATTCTACCGCTTTGACGATCTTTGCTGAGTACTGAGTTTCCTCTGCTGAAATATACGCGTAGTTTGCCGTCCTATAAGTCGCTTACGTTAATTACATTTAATCCTAAACCTGAACAGTGGGCTCTTTTCTAACCGAGCTATTTGTTTGCTCCATTGTAATTCGCAGAATGAGAAATAAAAAGTGAAAAGAAGAATTTTACGAAAAGAAGTTTACGAGTAATCCTACAAGTGAATTCTATAGCACAATGTTGAAGTCATAAGTGATCATTTTTGGGAGAATTTTAAATACGCAGTAAGATATAAAAGAGGCTAAGAATATAAATGATGCTATTGTTCAGCTCGAGGAACGCAAAATGTAGTATTCAGATTTAGCTTTTTAGCCAATTTAGTTGATTATTCTCGATACTTGCGACAAGCTGGCGCACAATATGACTACGTGCTATTTGTTCAGTGATTGCTGACAGATAAACTACATCTAGATATTGGCTGACCGAGCGGAGGTACAAAAGGAGGTCTGTAATTTGGCTTGAGTATTCAAAATTTCGCATATACTTTTATTTCTATAGATATACATGAGTCAATTTTTAATATATTTTATAATGAATAAAACGTGTGAATAAACAAATGTAAAAAATCAGATGAAGCAGTGGATGTGGTTTAAGGGACCAAAAATACAGAAAAATTAAAAAGCATTTACATGCAAGGATGAAAGAGCTTCTGATACAGGTGAAACGAATATAATACGAAATGTTCTTTCTTCCGCATCTCACGGCTTACATTATATTTTCGACCCTCCTCTTTTATTTTATATTTTTAGTCTACGAGGCCTACTATCCAGTGAATCACTACCATGCCACTATTTAAGCAGGATCGCATGAAACATGGAGCATGGAGTGCCTCAAGACTACGCCATCGCAAAAAAAAAGGACGTGCAAAAGTTTATATCGAAAATTCCAAACGAACTGATCGACTCGAAATTTACACAAAATTTAAAGTTCTAGATGTAGAAGGCAATTTTTTGGTTTACAGGTGTCCAGCACTTCCTGTTTTAAAATAGCGCACGTGGAAACCACGACGTCCGCGGAATTCATTTTTTTTTATGACTATTACTCCGTACGATGCGACTCGCGGCAAGCCTGTTTGCTCCAACTTTTAATATCCACTCTTGGCAAAATATCGATCATATATCTATAGCGGGGGTAGCATCCCTATTGATATAAACAGAGTGTGAAACAAGTTTACAGAGGTATGACAATATATAAGAGAACAAACTAATGAATATTTATGCGACCAGAAGACCCGCAGTTAAAGGAATCACGATATCTGATGGCAAAAAGAAGTGAATTATTTGCCGCTAGAAAGTTCAATTTGTGTTTAATTTACCAACTCACAAATTCCTTGTGCATTCGTATTCGTAGATCGTACGATTGTTATTATAAATTATTTCATTACTATTACTTTATACAATTCAAAAGCATGCATTGCCAGGGTCATAACGTTACGCGACATCAAAATCAAGAGTGATATCATAATATAATCCACATACTAACAACCTTGCCTCGTGAAGATACGGAAGATGTAGGATACGTGGATATACAGTTCATATATCTTCTGTTTATACGATTAGGACGTGGATTCGAGTGAAATCCCATATATGCTTGTGATGCTCGAGTAAAAATGTTTGGTCTGGCAGTAATATAGGGATAGGCCTAGAAGAATTGGTTTCGCAGGTCTAGCTTCATTATAGGCGTGGATCTCCCAAGTCTAGCGCAGACACAAGGCGACCATTAGGTCCAGAAAAAGTCCAGCCTACCTAAACTTCTAGGAATAATTTTGCCTGCCATATAGATTTATTCGATCCCTTCATAAAAATCTATAAATTATTATCTGTTCCGATATTGCAAAACATAATTTTCTATCGTCGTTAGTTTCATTTGCTGTTTCCTACGTAAAAGTAACAGATATACGTAACAATATCCAACAGGAGGTTGTTCGACTGGTTCATAGAATTCAGCAATGGGGATTACGTGTTTCACCAGTCGCATACGATTGGGATTGCATTGCGAAGGGAGGGTGCGTTTGATACAATATACCTATCGTATAAGCACGCAGGATAGCAAAGTAGTATTCTACCGACAGAGTGAAAGAAAAAGAGAAAAGGGGCGAGGGGAAGAGCAGGGGGTCCGTTGGCACCGCGCTGGTCCGGCTGGTGATTATACTCGGTGATCATATCGCTCGTATATTGACAAACAGTGGTAGAGAGAATCATTCCCATTCCCGTTCGGACCCCCCCCCCCCTCCCACCCTCTTCCGCAAAGCCCAGGATCGTCCCTGCAGCCGCTTCTCATGCACCAGCGCACACAGCCCGCCCACCGCCAACCCACAATACACGGCTAATTCCCATAAAGCCTCGAGTGATACGCAAATGGACAAACGGACGTGCGTACAAACACCCGCCTCGACCAACCCCATCGTATCCACTATCCAGCCTCCCATCCCACCTGTATGCCGCGCAGCACACATTAAAAAAAAAAGACACACTCACTCAACTCGAATGTGTGCGGCCATCCGTCTGTGGCTTTTCCGCGCCAAGGAGTCACCGGGAAGTTTCACGCGAATCGGGCAGACAAGCATTTTCCTACTCGACCCTTTCTTACGCGTCACACGCAAGCTTCTACCGCGCCAGAGAACATGTCCCTTTCGCTTCCTTTTACTTGGTCTCGCGAATCTCTAATTTGAGTTACGTGCTCTCGGTGCAAGTAGGCAGGTACAGTCACTCCATTATTCTTACATGAC
Organism: Trachelus tabidus; assembly: GCA_030142655.1. Taxonomy (NCBI): domain Eukaryota; kingdom Metazoa; phylum Arthropoda; class Insecta; order Hymenoptera; family Cephidae; genus Trachelus; species Trachelus tabidus. The sequence continues at coordinate 158,851 of JARQTI010000703.1, forward strand.
ATCATGAATATACAAGGAAAACATTTTATAGGTACTATTTCGTAAAAAATATTGGATTGAAAATAAGGATTGAAGGGCCGCCAATAGGGGGATTTTATGTTGGAATTTTCTCTTTATTTTCGTCTTTGTTGACCATCAGAACCAGACTGCCGTTTTTCGACAGTAGTCCTTGTAGTCGATATTTATCGACAACCAAAATCATCCTGACACGTTGATAGCCTCAAGCATTCGTACTCACGTGTATACATGCGCACCCATCCTCATGTATGCCACACGCACACTTTTATATACATACGTATATGTATATGCAGGTGGTTTCTCCGTATTATATTTGCTACTATGATGTAAAAGTTTTAAGTCAAGTTTAGAGCAAAATGCATCATGTAATAATTTTCATATAAGATGGACATATGCAATATGATATAGCAGACACACCTTTATTGCACGAAGTAGTAATATTTGTCAGGCAGGCAAATAAAATTGATAAATTTCGATTTAGTAAACTTCGTACGATTAAAATCATATGCGCGATTTTGTATATAACTAACTTGTACATAACTACTAGTTATGCCAACTTGCTAATGTGATATAGGTATAATACTTAAATAATATATGATGGTTTTATTTAACCCTTATATTTTGTATGCAGAAACGTAAAGTACGTAATTATGCATTTTGTGGATGCACAAAATATTTGGGCAGATTAGGAATATTCTGATTAACGTTAATCATATTATGGTGCTGACTCAGTTGTCTCATATTGTCATTGGGACAGTCTGCGTATTGTGCTGAGCATTTTATATACTTGTAATACGTTTGGAGTTAACTATCTACCGAATGGCTGAATTACATAGTGACACAAGTGTAGGTGCAGTGAATGTACCAACCAACAAATTGTCTTTAATTTTGGCAAATAAAACATAATTAAATACTACACATTTGTTTTCTTCGTCACTTAATGTCCAAAATTTCGTAGCCCGACCATATAACGTATTGTCGATCTACAGGAGCGCCGGTATTGTATTAGCATTACTATACTTAGAATATACAGGTGCAATTTCATTTTACCAACGAAAAATAGATGGCCCAGTTTGTACACTAATTTCCTGACTTGACAATAAGGTCAAATTAAAAATATTGGAACGTAGCAAATGCATATGCTCGATCTAACCTGCCATCGTATTTAATAGTAAAAGTAGCCAAACTTTTTCAGCCAGAATTACAAAAGACTCTTAATAAAACGTATCAACCATATATAAAAAGTACTTAGAGTTATAGGAAAACGTTTTATTAATATTCCAATAATTTGTTAGCCAAAACTATATTGCTGCATTGAGCAAAAAAAGATTGGTCTAAACGCAATTAGTTAAAAAAAAAAAAAAGAATTTCTTGTTATGTACACAGATAACAGGTAATTGCCATAAGCAAATATATAATTGAGTTTTAATAAAACTGAAACATAAGGTCCAATAAATCAGCGTTTGAACTAATTTAAAAGTAAATGAAAACGACAAAGCATTTTATCAGGAACATGAAATTATTATTTAAGGGAAAAACAACAGATAATCTCTTTATACAACTTACATAGTGGTTCTGACATCTTAGTTATAGCCAAAGAACTACACATGAAATTAGCTTGGCAAAATTTTATTAATCGAAAAGTAAGTTTAATTGAAGAGAAAATTAAGTTAATTAGATTTACTAATTTCACCATTCATTTGATTCAGCTTGGTTCCATTGAACATTATGTTTTCATAATGTGAAGAAGTGTTTTTTAATTCTCGTGTATCTTTATCCAAAGTCGTATCCATGTCTTGGCACTCAAAAGACGTCCAAATTTGCTACGAGTCGTTCAAAAAAGTTTAGGATAGCTTTAATGGCACGAAAACTCGATCGAGTCTCTTGATGTTACTCTAAAACGCTCTTATTAAAGTGTGACATGCACAATTTATCGCTCTGATTCTTACGTTTGAGTTGATCGTTTTTATTATGAGCTAAAAATTTCATATTTTGCCATCTGCCGGACTACGTTATTTGGTGGGACTTTATTGATTACAATGAATTACGAATGGACTATCATTATACAACATTGGTTTCAATCAAGAAACTATTTTTTGTGCCATCTGCCAGATGCATTTAAATATTCTTCTTAAGGAAGCGAAGAAACAACTGATGCAATCTAATATCATTTTCATAAGAAAGAGAATATTGTTAGCATATATGTATGTATAATCAGCGAATAACATGGTGATTTGAAATAAGATCAATCTCATTAGTTTGAACCGCAATACGTATTTCAACTGACATGATATTCAGTTGCATGATTAACCTATTCCATGAATCATGAAAAAATACGTGTATTTCAAATACATTTCTGTATTCTATCCAATATGTTTTATTTATCAAAAAGAAGCATAACGTTTGAATCAATTATAGTTATCTCGCATAATGATTTACTTCAAAGAACACGTTCCTTTTTTTTTAAATTAACAACCGTTATGTTAAATTAAGGAATGATTGCAGCAAAGACGTAGAAATCCAAAAAACAATCTGTTGATCAACAGTTTTTCTTTCTCAGTATAATAAATTCTATAGATTTCATACATTGTACAAACAAAAAGTAGCAAATGATATAGAAATTGCATAAAACAGATTTATGTTTGTGCACTAGCAACACAGTTATTGCGGTCAGTGTATTTTAACCCAAATGTTCAAAGAATCGCCGCAAAATTGATAACTCTCATCGTTGTATCAACATAGTATTGTATCGCTTAATATATTGCGTTGTTCCTTCGAGAACTTCTTAGAAAGTATGTTTTATTGAGTTTCGATGCTTTTTCTAATTGGCATTATTACCTTTGTTAAAGTTAGAACGATCAGCATTGTTTTTTATGACTTTAGGTATCCTATATGTAGAACTTCGAAATTAGAGTGATTGATGGAAAATAAATTGGCATATATATTCATTCTTTTATCTCGAAAAAAAGCCAATATAAATTCCAAAAAAAGGACCTTTATAATTTATGTAATTTAAGATAAGAAAACCGAAATACATCATTTTCACGGATTTGGTTGTCTGGCGTTAAATAAATCGGATGAATCTGTGGATTTCGTTTCTTATAGCTTTTTCGTACCATTTTGAAATTTTTTTAGTTCTAGGGAACCTTCCTCCTATTTTATTAGTATTCCATTTAAGTAGTCTCCGAGTCAGGCCTCAACCGAGTACGAGCTAGCAAAGGGAACGCATCGAGACTACTATCACGGTATAATTTCAGGTATATCTGGCGTCCGTTGACAATTTATTAATATTTATATTTTCAGTCGTTGAACGTGGCTGGTGTCATTTGTCAACGAGTTCCCTTGAAACTCTCTTTAAAATACACATTGAGTGCAGATTTTAGTTGAGAATGGAATATTTAATATTTTGTCACTTAGCGAACAATTTTCTATTGAAGCGTTCGTTATTGTTGAAAAATGAACCAGTAAAACTGTATTTCGAAGTTTTTACGTAAGTCGAATGCTTCTTCAAAATGATGTTTTTGATTGCACTGTGATGGTTTTGAAACGTAATTAAGGTTGTAAATCTGAAGCGCATGTCTAAAAAACAGCACCACTTGAATCCGTGAAAGTCGAGGACTTACTCTATTCTTATAATGATAGTTAGTGAGATGCAAATGCAGCAATCACATTTACTGTTTCCTGTTCAAATATTCCACCATCTCCAATATCACAAAAACAAAGAATACTTGCACAAATCGAATCTAAGGATGTGAGAGCACAAGAAATTCTACAATCAAACAATGAATAACTGTAAATAGGAAATTACAATATTCAAGAGCTGTCCCTCGGAGCACTACTGAATTGATTACGAATAGTGGGTTCATGTCGGTAATGCTACACTTAATTCAATTGTTTAAAAGAAAAATACTAAAGGTCCAAGGAAATTGTCACGAGGGCTTTTAGATTTGATTTCCACTCCAGAAGTTTTGGAACGCTGGACCTTGAGTAGCGGAAAAGTCAAAGAAATAGGAAAAACCACTGCACCTCCGCAAGAGAGATTTCTGCAGCATGCAAGATTAGTTATACATTCACAATAATCAAGTTCATTGGACAAAAGCGGATGATCAAATGAATAGGATAATAGATAAGAATACAATAAGAAAACAAGTTAAAAATAACATGTATTAATAAAATTGATTTTTTCATTTATATTTTACTTTCTTTTTATATTTCTTTGATACATTATTATTTTTTGTTGCATTCTTTTGCGATGAGAAGGATATTAGCCAAAAATCGACTAAAACCCGAAAGGGAATAAAACGAAAAAAAACTTTAAACAAATTGATTTCAAAATAAAATTGAATTTACATGTTATATTCTCAATAAAATCTTTAATGTATTTCTGGATAATTCTTTTTCTGCTAACACTACAATAATATAGCACATAGTTCTGTTCACATAAAAGCCCTGAGCAAACAGTTCTAGGGCCCGTTAATTGATTTTCGAATCTACGAATTATGTCATTCTCTTAAATTAATTAAATACAAATCATATATGACATATGATTTATATCCAAATTTGTATATGAATTAGATAAGAATCGTAATAAAGATTCGTTATCTGGGTACTCAATGTTGCAACTCTGTAAAAATATATTGCTACACGGTTAGCATTAGCTTATATAAGTATGCATGACGACCCTTCTCATGATTTCAGTGTATCCTAGCACTATGCTACACTCAGTTGAACAATCACTTTTCTAGAATAATCTCCGTGTAGGTATAGTTGTAGCGGCGTAATGTCGTATGTGTATTTGTAAGGATCCCACCGTAGCGGCGGTTGCGTTACGCCCTGCCAAGTCTATCGGACGCCACTCGCGCTTCGCGTTGCCTCCGCTGGTACACTGGGCGTAACACGATGTCACAGTACAGGTGCAGTCGGCCTTGCGCCTGAGACTCCAGAAGCAGGCTGCTATATGTTAAAAGAGTCTCCGACGCCCACGCAATCGGTTACAGAACTGTACGAGCTACACGTCGCCCAAGGCGCTTTGTCTAAGGGATCAGCCATGCGCTGTTGTCATAAGAGAGTCAGACAGACTATTAGATGTAACGAGAGATACGCCCGTGCTCTACGCCAACAGCCTAGTAGATATATGCATCCGCATTTGTGTCAACGTACCGCATGTACGACATATCGTCGTATAACAGGTGGAAAGATGAATAAGAGGTAATGGCGGTGAAAGAGAGAGGGAGGAGAGGGAGGAGGGAGAGAGATTCTTTATATTTTTCATTGTAACATGGTTAAACAGGGTGCAAAGAACGAGTGCCACTTTATAAATTGCACACGAAGAAAAATGAATTTAAAGAAGGCGTTGCACTTCCAGTGGAAATCACTAAGAATAATAGTGATAAGAATCACATGTTCTTTGGGGACCTCTCGGTGTATACGTTGTTTACAATAGAGTGTATACGGTGTGTTTAGAAATAGCGGTCCAAGGAAACTTATAGGGATGACGAGAAGAGATGGAGTAGCAAGGAGGAGTCGGACTCACGGAAAGGTGAGGTATGGTGAGGTCTAATAAGGTCAGGTGAGGTTTGGGGAGGCTCAGCGGGGGCGAGAGTCCCCGCCCGAGCAACTCGACTAACTTGAGCTCGAGCATTACTATACGCCCTCTGGGAACCGAGAGGAGGAGAAAGACGAGACCAGCCTCCTCCTGCTACGTTTTCGTTCTTTCTTACTTTCTCACTTTTCTCTTCTCTTCTCTTCTCTTCTCTCTTCTCCTGTCTTTCCTTGCAATCTTTTCTCCACGTACAGCTGCGGTTCTGTTTTATTTGTCGATACTATACGACGGTTACAACATGAGCATCAATTTCCAAGACCTTTTACGTGGCAACGAGGAAATGGCAGACACGAAAATTCATCATCAATTTTTCTTTCGAATACTAATATCGAGGACGTGGCTACCTATCGTCGCCGGAGAATTTTCCACTTTCCACTTCCGTCCACACTTTATTCGATTTGCACAATTTGCAATAAAACGAAGACTTTTTATGCTTTCGATTATATTGACCACGAGACGACAGAACGGCGACGGAAAAAAAAAACAAATTAGATGTTATGAAAATCGATTTTTCATCGCTTTTCTCCGAAACTATCGCTGCATATATTTCGAAGTATCGCGTACTGATATACATATAAATAACTGCGGATGAATGTGTTTTTGCAAATTCCCCCGAAAAATACTGCGAAAAGATTGTTTATAGAGTATCGAAGATAACGGTTGTCCATCCGTTATGCACAGTTTAAAAAAATTGTGCATTCAACTTTAGATAGGTACTCGATAGATATTTCAATGATTACGTCATTACAAATTATCATCACTGCAAAATCGTTCTATATTGCTTTAATACTTCACTCGTAGAATGCCCATGCAGAATTCTTGTAAGTTTTTGCATTTTTCCATCTATCCTTCGATTTTTACATGGGTGCTTCGAAATGTTAGTCAGTTAGCAACATTGGGGTTAATCATGAATATTCGATAACGAGACAAATGAATGTTCGATTAACGAGTGGACGTTGTCAGTATAACATACGGCCACTTGTGCACCTTTGGGATACTTGTATATAATTTTTTTTAGCAGGGAAGTAAACCAGTTTTAGTAAAGATTTGTACAGATTTTATTATTTCCATTATACTCTGTTTGGAAATTAAAATGAACGCGCGGGTTGTTCTACTTGAAGATTTACCGTGTGTAGGTTATCGAGTAGAACGTTTAGTAAATAAAAGTGTAGGCACTGATTAAAAAATATTAATAAACCTTCGCCGCGAGACATCAAAATTATATTTATCTTTTATACTACAATGAATATCTACAAGTCAACGAAAACTGTTATATTGTAGTTATTATATCGACAGAATTGAAAATCTAATTTTCATTGTTAATTCTGGCTTTACGATTTCAGTGATTGCAGAATATCGCCCTATAGTAATACTTAGTAAGCAAAATTCTAAATGCCGTGAGCCTTTAAATAATTGTTATTTGCGATGATCCGAAAAAAGAGGCACCGATTAAACTGTACATTAAATATTAAAAGCGAGAACTATTCCGCTACGCGTTTGTTTCTCGTTAGCAAGTCAGTTAATAAACGGTTGTTGATTATTCGTAAACAAGTGAATTTGCACGCAATCGCATATATTTAAAATTCTCTATAGGTATATTATACAGGTTGTTTCGTCTGACTTACTGGATTTTTATTAACTCCAGGCGGCCTAACCTGGCGGTTTTCTTAGTCGTGAGTTGAAGCTTCGAGTTTGATAGTCATGTTAAATAAAATATTTCAGCGATATTTCAATTGTCATAAAACTAATTAAGTAAAATTGGAAGAAACGGACACGGAATTAATTTTGTATGGTGTTACTAAATAAATTCGCTGTCACAGTAGTGAACTAAATTTGAAAAAACTTAAATCTTTGGAACTATGCGAGATATCGCTCCAGGACAGGTAAATAAACTTAGATTTTCATATTCCCTGTAGTACGTATACATCATTACATAGAGTTCACCCACTAGGAGAGGCCATCATCCTATGGGTTTCAATGTAAAAGAGTCCCCTAGATATTTCTACCGAACACATTTGAAGTTGGTTTACCTTTGGCCCATAAATAAGTTAACGTAACCTCTTGAATTTTGAAAATCAACGTAGGGACGAATTCCTCGGATTGGACATCATTTAACAAGGTATGCTTTTCTAATAAAGGAGCCAAAATAATGGTTCGTTAATAATATCTAGAAAGTATCAATCGGGTGTACCGATGAGTCGGATCACAAACGTTGAACATTCGCGGATCAATAAATCTCACTAGTATATTTAGTTATCGTGTATCTTGCCGTGGCCCGTGTCCTTGTTATGTGTTATCTCACCGGTATTATACGATCGGATGTGATATTTCCAGGGACCGACGCGCCGTCCCGGCGAGACCCCATCATCGTGCCACGTCTGTTAACTGCCGAGATTTAATGTTCAACGTTTCCTCCGATGTACGCGGCGGCAGTCGGCGCTGACTGTCTTAGTCAGAATAAAGTCTTCGCTGTTTATCCAAAATCGATTCTGTTATATTCGATACCTAGAATATTGGAAGGCGAAGGTAAACGTTGCACGGATCGAATAAAAATAATAAAAATTGGCACGTGTCTGAAATGTCCAGAAACGCTGAACGAAGCACGCGACCCCGTTCGACGATTGATCGGTTCGTCGGTTTTTCAGAAAAAGTAACGGGATGAGTTGCGATGGTAACTACGTCGTATAGTGGATATTAGTCGAAGGGTTATGCTCTTTAAGTTAGCGCACACACAGTTACGATCTACATACACGAGGCATACATTGACAGACCGAGCGAGTAAGTCGAAAAAAGTGGCCAGAAAAAATAGTTCGGAAATTTCTCACGCTTTTTCATCAGTCATAAAAAGAGGGCCTATATCGCACGCATTCTATAATAAAGAATATCGATACAAAAATTGAACATTATACATCGTTTGTCGGTATAACGTATTATGAACAAAGCTATAGTAAAGCACGACATCGCTATCATCATTATTATTGTCATAATCAGAAACAACATATAAGAATATTAATCCTTTAGCTGTGATGCACTCCAACTAAGGAGTACGCGCCGTTTCCGGTGCCGGAGAGTATGAAGTATTCTAGGGCGCATATAATGTACATATCTCTACGCCATTCGCAAATGAACGGCCACTTCTTCATATCATATACACAATATATACATATAATATGTATATGCATACATATATATGCGCCTTTTACCGTCAAAGCATTCATGTGACTCTCAGTGAAATAGAAGTAGGGACACACATAAGAGACTTAAGAATAATAGTGATCTGTCCGACGATGCCTACCTTCGATTGATCTTGCTGCTGCAGTAGCTGCTCCCGAAGCATTTGCAATTGTAGAATCATTTCGGAAAGCCTGCGTTCCTTCTCGACGAAACTCTCGGCGCAGAGTACTCTCTGAAGAGCAGCGGCACCGTCTTGCTGTCCTTCGGTGTTCTGTAACCTCCCGGCACCAGGTGGCGACGGTGCGACACTGTTCGATATACTGCTGCTGCTGCTACTACTGAAACGTACACCATTAGACCTTGGTCAATTTCATTCCTTTGACGATGGCTGAGCTCGGGTTTGTGTGTAAGTGCACGCGCGCCCTCTATAGGGTCGGGGGTCGCTCGGGCGAGTTAGTGAATAATAGATAGGGTCGTGGCCGCGCAATCTCGGCGAAGCGAGTGTTTGCACCCGTGATGGGCCCCAGGATGCCGTCCCTGAACTCACCACCTCGACCACCCCCTGTCCACACGGTTCGCTTTAAACTCACGACTCCTTTATACTAGGAAAAACGGACCACGAATAAGTGATACAGGGGTTATTGTAAACTGGAGACCATCGGAACTCACGGTCCTGCTTTGGCATAACACTTATCCCATCCTGGGGCTTCTCTTTCTACCTTTTAACCCTTGCTCCCGATTACTCTCTTTTCCTCTCTCTTTATCTGCTACTTTTTTTTCATTATCCACCAAAAATTGCCATCGTTCGAATGTAGGTCATTAGGCACTCAGCTATGCTAACCCCGTTCTTAATAGGAATCATTCCCATCCCTTCAACCCCCCCCCCCCACACGCCTACCGTCCTATGTTAATTTAAGGATTAGGAAACTTGTTAGTGAAACAATTGACAGATAATCTTCCGAGAACACTGGAGTCGCGTTTAAGAAGAAAACGACACTACGTGTCTCACAATCGAATTCATTGTTATTGGCACGAGAAGAGCATAAGTTTTGCAATGCAACAGCGCAGCATTCTATGATTAATTATAAAAATGTACTTTTGTTTAAAAAGAAATTACATGCGGAATCTTATTTTATTTTTTCATCTATTCGCGCAGATCTCTATGAATTCATCGTTAACAAGTAATAGACGCAAATGGATGACCTTATGCAATGAAAGTAATTTCGTAAGACCGACGTGCATTTCGACCAAATGTAGGTAATAAAGCAGAAAAGCGACGTGCCTTTGAAAGATAGTAACGTTTCCAGGACAATGTGACAGAGTTCGTATGTTCTGCGAAGAAGCCGTATTATATTTTTCGTTTGCCCGGTCATTAGTAAAGAATGCTCCTTATCCGCGTGTGCGTTCTCATGAAAGGCCTCGGCTGTGTATGGTCTTCTTTGGACCGATAATATCAATGGTAGCGGAGGCCGCCTCTATTCGCGCCCAGTGACCCCAGTAGCCCTGCGCTAACAAAAGCTTCATTCTGTTATTATTATTGTATGTAAGAAACGAAGGGTTTATTTCCTACAGGACCGAGATAAATGGGCTTCCTCACTTTGTATCTTCTCCCTTTCGCCCTCCTTATTACCACTAGGCTTTTACTTCTCAGATTAAATACCGTTCTATACGTGCTCGACTGACTGTTACTGCCTTCCTTGATAAACAGAATGCTGACTCGCTACTTGCGCTCGATCACTTTTCGTTAGAAAAACAATGACCTTTAGGACCTCGTGGAGCCCCTCGAACACGAGTTTAATTTATGTACTACATACTACAATCGACATTGTTATCTGAACGAATAAAATTTCAAATTCTAATCTTATATATTGGATATCGATGCTTTTATAAAGAGAGACAATTTTCCAATTAATAAAAATTTAACTTGGGCCAGACCCCATTTCTGGTCCTAGGCTTAAAAATACGTATGTTAATCAACATGCTCCCTTAACGCAATGACAAAGACTAATTTTTATATGATGATATGATTTTCTTTAATGTATAACTCTTATGTAATTCTGCCTCGTTGGGGGAGCTATAACGTGTGCAAGCAACCTCATTACAATACGTTGATCCAATCCATCGATTTTTGCACTGATAAGTAACGTTCGCGATATAATGTAATCGCGATATATTTTTGGAATCGCTCCGACGGCGTTATTTCCTCAAGGGGCCCGTCTTTCCCCACCTGTTTCTATTTCGAATATGAATTTGTAGAAAAATAAGATTATGTCATAGTAATGAATGATGAATATATTTTTACTGTTCGACGTTATTTTCGACCTTCGGCATATTTAGCGGTATTGTTTACTTCAGGAATTTTCAAATATTAGTAGGTAGCACAACGGATTATTTCGAGTGGTGCCAAAAGTTTACTTGCTGGTCCTCTCAGGAATTTGATACTGCCAACGACTTCCGGTCTGCGTTCGTTTTCCCGAAGCTCGTAATTACTTTGTTATTTACATTATGTGCGTGGTTATCCGGTAATGGTGGTTTCGTTTACGGCCGAATTTCGTGGTTTCACGGTCTAATAACGCAGCTGCTGTTGCTTTTAACATCTGTGATTAGACAAACTGAAGTGGGACGCTGTAGGAATGATTCGCGCGAAGCGGAAAGTCCCAAATTCATGACCAAATTTTCCAGGAAAAATGAACCCTGCCTTTTTTATCGTTTCTATTGTGTATACGTTGTTATATACAAAGTTTAAGTATTGTGCAATTTTTATAAATCATACTCAAGTGTAATATAATAACACTCTACAATTAGAATGTTCCTTGGAAATAGATACAATCAACGCGTAAACCGTTTAGTAAGTAAACTCGATGCGACCAACTCTCATTCGTACTACGAAAAACTGTTATAATTTTATGGGAAAGCACAACCTTTTGTCTATACGCTGTTAGGTGAAACGAGAAAAAAGTATATACAATATGCAAGTTTGACTGTAGGGATTATCACAAATTTTACATTAAATTCTATATTTTTTATGCGATATATATTTTGTCTACGTGTTTAGAGAATCAAAAAGGTATTGAATTCTACAATATCGCGATCAATGATAAGAAACAAAAGTAGAAAAGATACAGAGAGACAGTTGCTAGTAAAAAAAAAATATAAAAATAAAGGGGGCAGAGAGAAATTCTAATTGTCGGAGTTATAAGCAAAGATTCATTTCTTGATCAACAATTACGCGAAGTTTGCATCTGGATGCCATAAACAGGAATAAAAAAAAGAAAACAAAGATATTTCTAGCCAATTTAGAATCGCGATGTAAGAGAATAAAAAGCACGACACTGTAATTAAACAGACAGTGCCTTGCTGTTACGACCGGGACGCTGCTAATAACGCATTGCAATCTCCTTCCAGGTTAAGAATGTATTTGATGATAACGCGATTGAAATTGAAGTAGAGGATACCGCGCGATTCCTTTTCGGTATTTCCACAGAATGAAGTGTGCAAAAACAGTGAGAAGCAGGAAGAAGCATTGAGCGCGACATCGTTCGGTCAATTTGACGAGAAGCCTGAGGGTAAGCTTCTCGAGGAATGTAAATGCGAGAGAAGATTTTTTAGTGACAGAAGGCATCTTAATCGAGAAGGCTGGAAGAACCAAGAGGCGCCCAGAAGTGCTGACTGACCTATGCGTATTGTGACTGGTTGGCGTGGATGATGGCGGCGGAGTACGTCTGGTCGAGTCGTCCTGTAGCGATAACGAACCGCTGTTCATTTTACAAGTGAGCCTCTTGAGCACGTCGTCCATAGACCTTTTGGTACCAACAGCAGTGGCGGCGGCACCGTTATTATTGTTGTTGTTGTTTTGCGTAACGGTGTTATTATTGTCGTTTTGGGTGACGGTGTTGTTATTATTGTGATGAGCGCTGTTGTTATTGTTGTTGCTGCTACTGGTGTTGTTATTATTGTGATGATGATGGTGGTGGTGATGATGGTGAGGATGGGGATTATGAGCAGGTTGATGCGAGTAGTAGGGGTCGCCCACGAGGCTGGGCGGCGAGCCGCACTCTGACGAGCTCGCAGGTTCCGGATTTCCCACGGACGAGGATGAGGTGTTCGTGTGGTGGTGGTGGTGATGGTGATGATGGTGATGCTGGGGAGTGTAGCCGTCCTGGCCCGCGAGGAAAAGCCTCTGTCTTTTGGGGGCGGGAGGTGAATTCGGCGAGGGCGACGGAGAATCACGGAGTTCCGGTTCACTGGTGGTTGCCGGCGACGAGCATCCGGACGACTCGCACTCGCCCCTCTGGATGGGGTAGCACTCCTCAATTTCAACCGCTCCTGGAGCACTAGGTTCTTCGTTGGGTGTCTCAGCTCCAGCTGCCGCCACCGGCGAGGTGGTGTCTTCCTCCTCCTCGGCAGAGCCCGCCACTGTTCCCACACCGCCCCCACCCTCCGATAGCTTCGTTGGTGGCGACTTCCTCTTCGAGGACATCCTTAGTCTGCAACAGAAGCGCAACGAGAGGCACGTTTAGTTCTCACCTTGGAGCTCGCTTCGTCTCATTATCATCATCATTCCTGACTTCTCCTCGAATGGTCTCAAGTTTCAACTCTACAAAGGTCAATTGCAGGCGCACTAATCACCTTTATAATGTCTCTTCCTCGTTATATCAATTTCTTTGAGATATGGCTTTCGAAGATGGAAGGCAACGAAGCCTTAAGGTTAATTCGCATATCTAGGAAATTGTCCTCTGTCGGAAGGAAGCGGGTGGATCAGAGAGGAGAAGTCGATCTAGATGGAGTTTGGTCTGCTCCCTCTTCCGCTCCTTATTTACTAGTCCGAAACTAGTTGGTATTAATTTAGCTCGAGCCTCACAGAGGTTGTCCGTTCATTTCCGTCGACGAATTACATCTAAATCGTGCAATTAGTTGAAACATTTGAAGTTACGTTGCTGTTGCGGGGCTAACGTAGCTCTCTCAAGCTAAATGAGCTGATACCGTTACGCAACAAGAGGCGCAGTAACGGTCATTATCGCTCTTTGAATACGAATTATTGTGTGCGTGCGGTAACATTCTTTCCATTAGTCAAAGAGAGAGAGAGAGAGAGAGAGAGAGAGAGAGAGGGAGAGAGAGAGAGAAAGAGAGAGAGAAAGAGAGAGTGAAATACAGAAAGTCAGGACCTCAGAGGAGAAGAGTGCGAACGAACGACGGTTCCGCGTGTGTTCATTATCTCCTTATCAAAGTGACTGAGGTTGTGAGGTCAGAGGCTCTACTTCTTATGCTTTTATTATTCTCCGTGGTGGAATCGCGATGGAGTAATGTCGACTTAATATTGTAATGTGTAATGTGTAACGCAAGCAGCAGGAGTGGGCAGCCGGTGACTATTCGGTGGGGAATTGGTCGTGACAAATCGTAGCATCCGAAGATTAAAAAAATCAGGGAACGCACGGATGCATGGGAGATCGTACGCGGGATTTGTGGCTCCAACGCGCACGAACCTCTGTACGCCTTTTTACTCCATCTAATTGTAAACATGAGAATCAGTAAATCCTGCGAGTCCTGGATACGGATGTACGCGTACTCACGTATACATATTGACAGGAGCCTCCGCTGGCTACGCGAAGCGTCGCAAAGTTTCGCAGTACAGTAAGCGACTCCCACGCGAAAAGCGCATGCTGTCCAAACTATACTTCGATTTAGCCAGCATTCACGATCTTCGCACTAAATAAGAATTGTGGAGCCCATCAATGTACTTTGTCGAAAGTGCATCTCTCCTCGAGTGACCCCGACTATACGATTAGCGAAATCTAACATAATTTTTTTTTCTTATCTCCTTATTTGTACACGAATATGAAACTTTGTATCGAATTCCTTAACGGGATTACTCGCTGAACTTTGATTGACAGCTCGTTACAAATAGAATACTCACGATGCAGTTCAATTGCTGACAGTCACTCTTGTATTTCAATCACTCCTCTATGAGAATTTCGTTCAAGATTTCAAATAATTGCAAATTAATTTCTTAGATTTTCTTCCTCTATTAATAATTTCTATGTGAAATTTTGCAGGATTTATTCGCTGAGGTATTCCATGCTATTCTGAAAAAGTACTTCTAATTCATTTGACTGACTAGACCTTAAAAGTTGAAGGGCACTTCGGTAGCATAATGACGATCCATTATGTCCGTATATCTGACCGTGAACGAATGCAAACAAAGAAATACTGAGAAATATGTCTGACAGTATCTGATACTCTCTCGGTCCACCGTTCAAGTCAATTCGGAGACAAGATAAAAATATCGATAAGAGAAGAATTTTTTTGCGATGGGCATCCCATTTGTCTGGTTTCTAGGCAGCGATAAAATTTAACTGCCCGGCCAACGATTAATCTAGACATCCACTTGTGCGCGAGGTGAAGAACGGCTTTGGGTGGGCTGCGATTTCTCAAAAAATCTATGCGTATTCTTTGAGTATTTCAAAGGAACTAGGGTGGGACAGGAGGAGGAGGAGAAGAAGAAGAATGAGAGAATGAGTAATGCCTCATTCGAAATATAGGGAAGTGGAAGTCTCAACGACGAATGAAGTTTCAAAGTTCTTATTTTTCAATATATAAAGACATATATTTTCATTTATAGGTCTTGATAATTTACCGACATCAATAAACTGTTTAGTTGTTTATTATGTATAAGATAAACTAAAGAATCCCCCACTGTCTTCTTAACGTTAAGTAATTCTGACTCTCATTCAATTTCTCATTCTTCTAGTGTTTCAGCAGATAAGCCACTGCAAACACGTGCTAATGAGTGGGTGTCGCGAAACAAAAAGAAGAAAGAAGTTGAAGATTATACGGACATACATATATTGACGGTGCGTTCTATAATATATCAAAGTACCCGCGCTCGGTGCGCGTAAAATGCCTGAAGCAGCCGGCTTTTTTCAATGAAGAACAAGATCACGTGACCATTCCCGGGTTAATTACCTTTTTTTCTAATCGTAATATAGTCATTCGAAATGAAAGAAAAATGCATAAATTTATTTACGTTACATGCTTATAAACGCGTAAAAGCTCGAATTCTGACCGGCAAATACGTAAATTGGGCCATTGCGAAAAGGCCAATTTAGAACTGGTGCTTGGGAGATGCAACTATTTACGGAAGATGCTCGGAAGATAGATGTACAGTCGAAAATAATGTTTCATTTATATTTAGACAATGCAACATTTCCGTTGGTATTCTCATTCGTCCTTCACACGGCTATCGCATAATAGGCATTATGAAATTGCAACATTATAGACATGTAGTAAACTTAAGAGGCCCGATAGAATTATCAAGGCTTCTGTGTCAGTGCACACTTGCTCGTCATGTCTGGCTTATCGTGAAAGGTCGAACATCCCAGTTACATTAACTTCACAGATTAAATATCATTCAAAGCAATGTTGTGACTATATTTAAAATCGTAGCCACGCTATCGTGCTAACTGTGTTAATAGTCGTTGCTCCACCATTATTCTATGAGATTCACAATCAACTAGGATTAGAAAATGCATAAGCACGGAGCATCGTCGGAAACGTATCTACTTCCGGACACTATAGGAACCTTCCGCGGAAAAACAGGCGGCTCTCGAGTCTGATCCAGCTCCCGTCCCCCGTGGACGGAGGGTTAAGACGAACCCTTATTTTCAGATAGGACATAGGGGTCCAGTGGGAATCTACCCAATCTCATCCCTTCCACGCATCCCTTCTAGAGTTAAAAACAGCAAGAATAATCGTAGACGACGACGCCACCCACCTCGCGTCGAATTCCCTTAATTGACTCCTAATTAGGCGGCAGTCATTGCCACTCGCAGGCAAAGTGAACGCGATGCAGCGTAGCCGTGCCCGTGAATACGTACTGGCGCTCAGTCCGTGCTCACGTACCTACGTAGCTACATTGCTGTCCCCGTGCGCAATGTCCTCGGCCGAAGCTCGACTTTCTATTAGTGGCACAATGGGAACGTGGTTTTGTGGTGCAGCATCTGTTCGGGCTCAAGTAGCAAGTAGGGTTGGTGGAAGCAGGACCGACGTAAGGGTGGCCTTCCAGGACCCTATTGCAGCGCTAAAGGAGCCCCCCCTTAGGCCCCGCGTTCCCTCTTCTCTGCATCTTCGGCCTATCGCCCTTCGACGTCCAACTAACATAAGAAAGTGCGAGTCGGCTTCCGCCACTGCCAGTACTAAAAGTGCCCTATATGTCATGTCTGGAACGAGAGGAATAGGGAAGCAACCCAGAAAATAGAATCGGACCCATGACGAGCGTCGTAATCGTGTTAGGCACTCGATTCAATGATTAAACGGTTCGAGGCACGCATACCCAAATCACGATCTCTGACGCAACCACCGACTGATTTTACGCCACACAATTCTTCCCGCTCGCATTGATAAATATGGAGTCGTTGTATGGACCGTTTCAATTGTTTCGTTGAGACATCCGACCGATAGTCTGATCTAACGGTTATTGAACGTTTCCATAACGTTACTGAAATATGTGTATGCTAAGATAGATAAATTAGGTATACATATTTCAGTAGAAACTTACGGACGTGCATACTTTGTAACAAAAATTGTAGTCAGAACGACGTGTGGCTTGACAGAGATTTCACTGTTTACAATCTGAGAGAAAAACGCATTGAATTCGTAGACCGACTGTAGCTTGATGCGATTAATGCTTGTAGTCAAATTCCTTCGAGTTGTATTTTAAACCGAGCAATTGTGTATCGGCGGTTCTACCATATACATACATCAAATGGAGCGGCTAACTTCAGTTGGACCAACTTCATTGTAACGATAATAAGGATAATTCAATCTCTTTGTTAGTCTGGCCATGCAGAGAACTTGATTTGATTAAGACATAGATGTACAACGATCCAGAATCACTTTTGCTAAACATAGCTTTAAACTTAACCCCTTGGTTGGCATTGACGTAATAGTGCGCGAGAGCAAATCGTGCCCTGTGTGGCATTGACGTAATAGTGCGCACGAATTTTTTTGTCTTAACTTGCTCCGATTTGGAATTCAAGCGGTAGTTGAGGGTGTTTAGGGTCACTGAATTCGAATTTGAAATTAAAATTGCCAAATTTTAAATTATTCGTCCAAAAAGGCGGACACTCTCTTATCAAGAAGATGTAATTGTTGTCCATTTTTTGTAGCTTTTTCGAGCATTTTGTGTCAGCCGTCTTGAATTTCCAAATGTTTAATTGAAATTCGGATTCAGCGACCCAAAACACCCCTTAGTAGATATTGTCAACTGCAATTAAAAAAAAATTCTTGCCAATTTGAGCACTTTTAGTCGAATCTCTCGTGTCAACGAATGGGTTAAACAGTTAAACTGCGTCCTAATAAAGCTATTTTGTTAGGTCACAACGACGAAGAGTTTACTGAATCATCGATTGATTTTGGCACATGACTAAGCCAATTAAGCTAAAAAAAATGGCATTTAAGTAAGTCCACAGTTTATTTTAGTGAATCTTCCGCGAAACGCAAAAAAACATTTTTTTCCACTTCTTTCGCACTAATCAATCCTTGATTTGGTACTGTTTCACGTCGTTTTAGCTGGCCACCCTTTGACACTGTTTCTGTGTCCTTCGAATATATTATCGCCTACTTTTGAAGGTTATTTCGTGTAAGAAGGATAAGTAAATCCAAACGAAATTTAACTGACGGAACGAAATGGCCACATCCACCTGAAAAAAACTACCTATAAGTATGAAGAACTAAAGGAAACTATTCGACGCATCGCGACAAAAAGATCCCGATTTTTACATACGAAATGTGAGGTAAAAATTGAGAGTGACAGTGGTGCTCAGATAATGCGAAAAGGCAAATGGAAGAATGTCGAAGGATAGAAACGCGGCGAGGAAAGAAAGCCATATCGTTAGTATTCTTTATAGAAGCGGCGTGGGATATGCTCTACATAATGGAGTCCCAGCTAGCGTCTCTTCTTTTGAAGCTGCGTCGGCCGATCTCTTGTTTATGTATGAGCGGGAGCGGACCACACCCACACCGAGGCAGAGCATATCACCACACCGCACTACCTCCTACTGCACCCCACAGCATCCCACAGCACACAGCACTGTCCTGGGTACTCGGTTTCTCGGCACGTCGACGAGAGCACACTACGGCAGAAACGAAGCACACCCAGAGCACACCAGAAAATACATTCACAGCCCGGCAACGTGCACCGACTCTGCCTGTAAAAGCAATCTTCTGCCAGTCTTCCTGCTACTGAGAATACGTTATCAGTGAACCTATGTAGATATCTCCTTCGCTTCCTCCTCTTCGCTATACCCTTTACCCTTTTTCTCTTTTTCCTCGCTACAATGCCCGCCTCTCTCTACTAACCCTCTCTGCAACCCACCCACCCATCCACCCTCCTACCCACCCACGCTACCTGCCTATCCACCTATCCTACTATCCATCCACCTACCAACCAACATTCCTCTTCACAGCTTCCCGTCCCAACGATTTTCCGCTGTCGCGAAGCTTTCGTGATTTCGAATCCGTTGCATCCACTAACCAGTTGTCCTCTGTGACTCCAGCTCTCTTCCTGTTCCTCGACTCACGGCTTTCCGTGACAATTCACCTCTACTTATTTATTCCAGTTTTACGATTCATAAGTACATGCATCATGGTTATGGGTGTGATCCTCGACGGTGATGCGTGCGCATTAAATAATATATATATATATATATGTATATTGACTTTTTCAGGAAGAGCATAAAAAGTACAAGACTAATGGCTATTTAAAGAAATGAGATTAAGTGTGTCGTATCTGACAGCTGATACTGTGAATTGTACGATTGGCGTTGACGTGGCACGCGTCGAGGTCGCGAAAACTATGAGCAATTCATTTTCGCAAGGGACTCTTGCGAACCCTCAAGCCGAACGATTCGCGCCGCACGAGTGACGAGCGATAATGGAGCCAACGTATAAGATTGATTCACGTGCTACGAAATCGCTCCATTGTAATTAATCATTGACTCGATTACACGAGAAACGAGCGTACTAGTGAACATCACTGAGGAGAATGCGATTAAAAGGAATGACAACTTGAGGGAGATCCGAGGGGGTCTCTGGACATCTCACATGATAACGTCTTGACTACTTCTTGTATCGCGCATTGTTGTGCAAAAAATTATTGTATAAAAAGAGTTTATGATTTAATTACTCCCGTATGTGTGAAATTCACATGATTCTCGAAGGTATCAATTACGAAGACGAGTATGTACTTTCGATAATAAGTAGGATGACTCTCTGTAAAGAATCTGAAGCAGACAAGTCATTTTTCAGAAACTACCTGTCAAAGTTGTATTTAAGTTTCAGATGCCAAGATGCAATTATTTTTCTCTATATGCAAAAATGATAACGAAATTTCTCCTAAACACTGGCGGATCCATTAAAGAGATTGAGGAGCACGTTCAGAGCAATTCACATGAATTTAATAATAAGTCCTCGTATATCTCTAGTAAAACATTTTTTTATCGTACGTTCGTGGGTTGTCCAGGTCTGACGAATTCATTGTTGCATGACCTTTGAGTAAATACTTATTCCTAGGTTGAATTATAGTGAAATCAAACCGCTAAACCCTGACTAAGAAGAATAAATTGTAATTCAATAGCACAGTTAATGCGTTTAAAAATTATAACATTTAAAAAGACGTGTCACGAAAAACAAGAGAAAATGTTGTTTCCCCCGATTCAACGCACCGGATATCACGAGCTGGGGTTAATTCCGTGATATTTATAATATCCGTGATCTTCAGGATTGGGTATTCAGGACAGTCGTTGAAAGTCTAGAATGCCCTTAACAGAAAAAGTACGAAAAATGAAATAGGAAATATTCTCGCACCTACTGATTAATGTCATTATTTATTTATATTGGAATATTTTCACTCTAATTCTTCTTCTGACTCTATGCCAAAGTTTTCCAAATGCACTCTTATAGTTTGTTCGTCCACACTGAGAAAAAAAATGGTCAAATTTACCATTTCTTAACTATTTTTCAGGGTTCCGAAAGGATTCAACTATAGTTTATAGTAAAATCAAATTACTTACGCCGATCACAATTGTTAGTAATATTTACGACATTATATTAATACTATCTGGTAATAATAAGATTGATGAAGTTCGTATTTTATTATTTTTTAGATGATAATATCCATCATAAATCGTATAGTGAGATATAACTTTTCCACTCTTGTGATTAACGAAACGGTCTAGTTAATTTGACCAGATACGCAAGTAAAAATATTATTCTGAACTAATTGTTGTTAGTTGCTTTAACAATAAAATGTTTGTCAGCAACTTCAAGCTATTCATGTTTTTACGCTGCTTGAATAAGTCGTTCGGATATTTCGGTACGAAGGAATATTAAATAGTTTACTTGATTCTAAGAGCTTATATCGAAGCAGTGCGATGGATTGGACCACTAGATGTTGTAACTTAGTAGCTTTTATCGCCTCTTGTCTCTTTTTCAGAATTCTGTAACAAATAAATTTTGGGACTTATTGGCTCGTTGGCCCGCCTCTGCACGCGGCATGCCGATCCCTTTGGTGTCCGGTTGCTATATTAGCATGAATATGGTTTTTAACCATAAATATGCGACAATATTTATCCTTGACATCCATGGGTAATTTACTATGAAGTTAGTATTTGTTACTAGAATTATATCCACCAGTTGCAATAGCAAACTCAAGTATGCTAAGATAGTTTGCGCTATTGAATTAATTGTAAAAAGTACTACAAGTATGATTTCACTTACTAATAATATTTTTACCCCGCTACATAGTTAAGAATACCATCGTTTTTTTCTCAGTACAGACTTTTAACTTTATGATCGCATACAAGGATATTATGGGGGCGAAATACTTATACGAAGAAGTCATCTCCATTATTTGGGCAAACAACGCGTACATTGAGATGAATATTTAACGAAACAACATGAAGCCCCGACACGTGAACTTGCATTGGATTGCGCGCGTAGTCTAGACGAGATGAACGAAACAAACTGGAGACGCTAGAGAATAGTAGGAAGAGAGAAGAGCGAAGAGTGAAAAGACGACGATAGAGGAGGAGTTAGGGAGAAGAGGCGAGGGCCTTCTGGCGGAGTGTAGGTTTAAGGAGAAGTGGGGCCATGTGTTC
This sequence comes from Trachelus tabidus, assembly GCA_030142655.1. Lineage (NCBI taxonomy): Eukaryota > Metazoa > Arthropoda > Insecta > Hymenoptera > Cephidae > Trachelus > Trachelus tabidus. Next base: position 180,799 of record JARQTI010000703.1, read on the forward strand.
AGTGTCAAGTTGCTCGAACCTAGGCCGCTTCCTCCGTCCTCCACCTTCCAGCCTCCGTTCTCTTGGCACAATCCGTCCTTCGTTTCTCCATATTCCTTAGTTCTCTCATTTCTTCGGTGCCTTGCAACTCTCTTCCTCGTCTTCGACGTTCCGTTCTTCGAGTCTGCTCGTTCCATGGCCCCTCTTCTCATCTCCGAAAGATGCACGTGCACGGCTGGCCTCCTGCACACCAGCATCTCAACGGCGAGAGTAAAGAGCAGCAAAGAAGGAAGGAAGAGAAGCAGGCAGGACAGGCATCGCCGCGAGAGCACATCGATGGGAACAAAGCCCACAGCATCTGGAACGCGTTAGAGTCCTCCGCAACCGGCCGACTCCCCTCGACGTACACGCACTGTTTCCACCTCCCCGTAAGCACCCGAAACACCCACATCTGCGCCGTCCTCGTATCTCGACACGTCGGCCCGAACGAACACGTAACTGCTCCATACAGCAAGAACAAAGCGTGAACGCTAATGCGCATGTACTTATACCCGGTACTCTGGCTATCTCTCCTATTCATCATCCTCGTCCGTGCACCATTGATGATCCTCCGCAAACTCTGCGCACTGCGGCCATTGTGCTCCCATAGGTGGGAGCACCGCGCACGCGAGTTCTTCTTCGAACAATTCGAGTCCTGTCCCTTGTTCTAGCCCTGGCCCGGCCGATCCCTATGGACAATGACACTTTCATTTTTTTTTTCCTCTAGCGCCGGGATTATCAATTCGCTTTTTATAGTTCCCTTGAAAGAACCTGAGTCCTTTTCTTTGTTTCACGTATTTACTATATGTATATTGCTACTAGGGTATTTTTACTTGCTGGAAAGTGGTGGAAGGTCGACTGGTTTAACGATAATTTTTGGTGGAAATGGTTATTGACCAAGAACATATTCATCCCTTATATGGGATCACTGATTAAAATTTCAGAGTCAAGAAGATAAAACATCGTAAAATAGCACCAAACCTCTGGTGATTCATAATGCGAACACGTGAAGAATGATTCGGACTGAAGGGATTTTAAAAATGGTAATTTTTCGTTCTTTCTTCTCGAAAATGTATTCCTTCGGTAGGCCCGTCCTTTTAATTACAGATCGCCGATTAGTAAGTGATGTAGAAAATTTTTATTCTCTTATCGGTAAAACAACTATGTATACGTATTGTTAAGGTCTTATATAAGTTTGCATCGTAGATGAAGTATCCAAGTCACCGTGGAGACTCACTGGCGGATCTTATGTCAGACAAACGTGAATGTATGATAAATAAGCAGAACATAATACGTAAATAAAGAACAATAATGGTACCTGTCTGCAAGGACAAAAAATCGAAAAGGGTCAACGTCGTACAAGTCTTTGAATAATCGATCAGCTTGAACGACTTGGCAATATTTCAAATCACACGTAATTATTGCATTCTGAGAATAGTATAGAATTCCATAGAAATGAGTGTGCATCTCTAAATGGAGAGAGAGTGAATCCTATTGTGAATCGTATTGAGTCGCGAGGACGTCGTTATTGAAAGTAGAAGGACGAGGCCAGGACAGAGTCCGAGATTCTAAAGCGTGGAAAAGCCGGGCCGAATGCGTGATTAGCATGCTTGTTCCTAATCTCGATCCCACTCGTCTCGATTAATCGGGCCTCGTTCAAGTTGACCTTGACCCGTCGGAGAAGAACCATCGATAAGGAAAAACTTTGATGTTTCAAGACATTTCGCAGAATCAGAGTCTTGCAATGCGTCGTGCCGTCACACAACACTGCCTATTAAATCACGTGCGTTGCTTTATAAACATTCTTTTTTTATTGGAATTTCCTTTATAATATACAATTCGGTTGCAGTCGCCGAGAGGATCAAAGTTCAAATTTCTTTTAATTTGATAATTCGAATGGCATCGATGACACTTTAATTTCCAGCATTGTTCGTGTCGTGCAATGGCACTGCACCGCGCACAGTAATTTTTCAAGTAAATTTACACAATAACAAGCTACGCTGTTCACCAGCGTTGATACGATGTCGGAGATTAACACGTCGACGTTATCGGCGCCAATTTTTCTATCTTTCCTTCGGCTCGAGAGCTTCAATGATCTTGTGATTTGACATTGTGATATTATGCTTTGTGCGCGCTAGCAGTAAGATGGCACGAATTGCGATCAAAACACATAGTAAATTTCGATTCTCAGGACGAGGGAAAGTTCTACGAAGCTGAACGGGATTCGTCCCTTTCCTATTTTAGGCAGATGTCGCGTCTCGTATTCCACCCTGACGGCACTAGATCTTTTCCTTCCCGTTCCTAATCACTATCTCAAATTGCATTTGTTTAGTTGCCACCCCCCTCCCTCCAAAAAAAGAGCACTCACACACGCGTGGGGACAATAACGTGGCACACGAAATGAATGAAATTGAATATGGGTGGTGTGCATGTAGGTAATGTAAGTATATGTATAGGACTTTTTTTTTGGTGCACTGTACTCGAAATAATAAAATAAAAGTATCGATCGCTCACGCATTCCATTCGTACTGTATCATTGGGCTGCGTAGCATGTGGCATGTGGTATATGAATAGCTTCACTGTAACGGTTGTTCATCTTGAGGACGGACAAAGAAGAAGAAGGAGAAGCACTATTGGAAATTTGGTCGACAACTTTTTCTAAGAAAGGCACGAGTCACTGGTGACCCGGGAGAGCAATATTTGAATTTCTTATTACGTTGCTTTTTCCAGAAATCCATATGAATTTTCATGAACGAAGATCGTATCTTTTTATAAGATTAAACGGATGCACAGAACAATCATTCGAGATATCTTCAATGGGAAGTATCTCGTTCCTAGCGATTTATTTGCTCGTGTAAATGAGGATGTAATAAGATTGCATAAAAAATTATGAAATGACCAACTATGCTCTAAGACAGTGTGAAAATGACACGTGTGGGGATTCCTAAGGACGTCCTCTCGAAGTTCCACACTGAGTTGGTTTCGTTCGTTGGGCTCTACGGACGCACAGATGGCCCGCGTAGACGTTAAATATAAAAATTTCGACGGGTCCCCGTTTACAGAAAAAGGCGCCACTTAATTTTGGACAGTTTCGCTGTTTCTTCACCGTACGCGTCATGTCACGATTAGAAATAGCGCGAACGCATTACCTTGGGATATCGTAGCTGACCCTAGTGTTATTGCGCTGTCTGTCCCGATTGTTACACTCTGATCTACGTCAGTTACTCAATTAGGGAGGTACTATTTTTTTTGCTTGCCGGCCATGCAAAGAGAACTTGACAGATGGCTTACACCGCATAATTCGGCACTAGGGAGAATGGAAATTATTTCTTACTTTACGAGAGATTTGATTGATTTTTAATATTAACTTTACTGAATTCAACTTCATTTGGATTCGTAGCAATGTATCATTGTTGGTAATTCGAAACGTTGGTTTGAGGCTGGAAGCCGTCATAAAAATAAAGCGTGCTTGACCGTGCTGACAATGCGTTGCTTTCGTAGCAAAGGGAATGAAGTTCTTTGAAAAGTGGACTAACGATATCCAGATGTGCGGGAGACCGCATAGTCTGACAATTGTGTACAATAAAACCTAATAAAGAGAGAGGAAAAGAGAGAGAAAGGGAATTCCAGAGTTTTGAGAAAACATTAAATTGACGTACCTAATTTATATTGTCTAGCACAGAACGTCGCTCAGCGAAGTTTACGCATCGCTTGGTCGAATTGTGTGAAACTTAAACTGTAAATACGCACGAAGTCGAGTTACAAAAGTCTTCAGAACAGTTATTCTCTTTTACGATTGCAGGACTATTTTAAAACAACAGCATTCCCCTTTCAGTGAGTGAGGGAGCTTCCGCCCCTACAGGGACTGCTGATCTACTCAACGTGGATGCCGTGGAGGTTTACGAAGGTGCGAGTGCCCTAGTTCCCCTCCCTCTCCACCAACCCCCTTCCCCACTTGCTACGCGCTCAGCATTCATGCAAGTTACGTGTGGGACAGACGGTATGTTTACGGGGGGGGGGGGGAGTGGAATAGAATGGAACCTGACGTGGTGCACAGGGGACATTTGACAGCTATCAGACATCGACAGAAAGATTGAATATAGAATTACATTTGTTTGGCGTTCGGGACTCATTAAAATTATAGGAAGATGTGACGGTAAGGAGGGATGGACGAGCAGAGTGTTGAATTTGACGAACGAAGAAAGACAGCGAAGGAGGGAGGAAGGGTCACTGGGTTAGATGCATTGCACGCTGCTACCTCTTGCTCGCCCTCTCTCTCTCTCTCTCTCTCTCTCTCTCTCTCTCTCTCTCATTCTTCATTTGAGAAAGTCAGCGGCACGCGGTCCCTTCCGCTGCTTACCTCCCCCTTCGACCTATCCGTCCGGCGCTTATGCCTGTGCCGAACACATGGCCATTTGGACCTGCATATACCAAATAACATGTCAAGAGTACTTTGGAGAACGCAAACTCCCTCTATGACTTTTCTCTTGGTCTCTCTCTCTTTCTCGAGAAAATAATTTGGTGGAAAAGTTAATACATCTTACATGTGCCAGTACAAGTTTTTTTTTTATTCGCAAATCTATAATCCACGCAAAGTAATTGTCAAATAGCGACGATGCAATTTGCATCGTAGAAGGGTGACCCGAATTGATATAATCGGGAGAGGGTGTTAAGGGTGGATCGAGTCGCCGATGTCAGGGGCGGATCACACACGAGTGACCCACGTTGCCGCGCGCAGAGGAACGTCAACGTGCACGAGTAAGTCCACGTCTCGTGTCAGCCGATACAAGGAGAAAGCGAAGGCCAACGTGACGCGCGGAGATTTCGTTGCGCGGCGTGTGCATCTAGCCGACTCACCTGCCAAACGTGCTCATATCATATTGGCCGCTGATGGAGAACTCGAGGTCGAGGATCAGCGATGACACTCTCACGTATTTCTCACGCGTTAGCTCGCGGCTACACCTCACAGTCACTTTGCCGTGGCGGCCGAGCGGGCAGCTTGCCGGCCCGGTGCGCGCTGCGATTGGCCGACCGGTCGCTCGGTCACTCGGCTGCTCGCGAGGATCCTCACACGGAACACTGATCCCACGGGAAGAACCGGAAACCGGGAATTCCCAGTGGCCTCGCGGAATTCACTGATCGTGTTCTCTAGGTCGGCGAGAAGCGCGGGTCGGCGGCGCCTCTGAGACTAGCCATTTCCGAGAGAGCACGAGGGAGCACGAGTGTGCGTGGCTACGCACGGAACGGAACGGTCGAGGCCTCGGCGGTAGCGGAGCGAGGAGGAGCGTGAGACATACAATGGCTAAAGAATAATCAGCGCGTCGGAGCGTCGGCTGACTGACTGAAGTTCCGAGGTCCGCGGGATGAGATTCGGCGGCGGACGCTTCGCCGCAGATCGGCGCCGCGTTGCGCCCCACGAGACTCAACGCCGTGCGCCCGCCGCCGCCGCTGTCGTCGCACCAACGATCCCTGCGACCACACCCCTTCACGATCCTAAGCCCCGCCCCCTTTCTCCTACACCCACGCTCGCACCCCCCCCGCCTCCGCCACCCCCGCCAACGGCCACACGCTCGCTCGCTCGCACTTCCTCCTCGTCTCTACGTCCCAATTTACTCTTCTCTCGCTCTGACTCTGCCTTTGCCATCCTCTTTCATTCTGTGTTTCCCTCGCTCACAATGACTCTGAGGCTGTTCTTTGCCGCTCCTCCTCGGTTCCACCGAGCCAAGCTCCTCAGGCCGCTTTGCGCTCTTCCTCGCTCTTCCTCTCTCTAGTTTGCTCGGTGCCCCGCTACCTCTTCCGACATCGCCGCCGCCGCCGCCGCCGCCACCACCACCACTACGGCTGCCGATGCCACATCGCTACGATGTGTCTACCTATCGCGCGCGCTCTTCCTATATCAGCGCCGACACAGCCGCTAGGCGTATAGTGGTGTCGTGGATGGCTCGCGCGATCGGATCCGCGTTCGTGTTCTCCGATCGAAGAATTTAACGAAAAGCTCCGCTGCCGTCGCGTTCTCCCGTCCCAACGTATCGAGTTCACGTATTGCCCAATCGAGTTTACTCACGGTGGCTGCGCATTGTCCATTGTTTCGCTCTCTTCCTCAGCTCTGACTTCCTCGTGACCCTTCATCTCACCTTCACCACCACCACCACCACCACCACCACCCATACCTTCGCCCCCATCTCCAGGATTTTCCTCCTCCGATCTGACTCTCCGCCCCCGCTGCCGCCCACTTCTGTTCCTTCACCAACGTTGGTGGCGGAGGCAGCAGCAGTAGTAGTGCTGGCGGCGGCGGCGGACATCCCCGGCCGGATAGCTGATCCAATGAGTGGGGGGCGGTAAGGGGTGAGCCAGAGTGAGTTCAGACCAATAGGACGCGAGGCTAACTCGCACAAATCACAATGCTCATTGTTGCTGCTGTCCGCCCACCCTCTCGCGCAGTTTCTTCCCCGCAGTCGCAATCACGACTAGGACAGGTGATGGAGACACGAGCTTTCCCGTTCGTCGCTTCTACGAAGGGTGAGAATTCGGGGTTGCTCCTTTACGTCCACGCGCGCACGCACACGCATGTACTCACGTATTATATAGGCACTAACGCATATCGCAATGCATTCGAGTAGCATGCCTGTGCTAAGGAAAAGGGATGAAGCAGCCGACAGTCTTTGATCCTACTCGGCTGAATCTATTAAATAGACCGACAAGTATAATAGCAGACAGGCAGGTACGAGGTGGAGTAGTAAAATAGATAGGTAAATTGGTGGGTCGGTGGGTAGGTTGGTATAGGTAGGTACAACCCGCATATAACCATCCTCGTTCCCATCGCACTGGAGAACGTGCGCGGGCGCGAGTATATCTCTGTCCTCCTCCTCCTCCCCTCCCCGAGCCGCCCCCGGCGACCAACAAACAGCGAGACAGCACCAAGAATCCCCTGCAGTCAGTAGGGCCACAACTACGTAGAGATAGAGAGGGGGGGGGGGGGAGAGGGAGGGAGAGAGACGAAGGAGAATGGCTTCAGCGCGCATCCCTTTCATGTCCTCCATAAACCGTTCATACGTCCCACCCTCCTCGAGTCTCAGCCCCGCTCACCCCTTTGAACTCGCGGTCTTCTCCTAGTACTTTCGGAGCTTCCTCTGGCTCCAGTATTTCCAGTGGTTCGTAATCCGCCGCCATCTCTTTCCCAGAGCCTCGCATGGCCACCGCCTCGGCGTCCTGTCTTGTCCACTCGCGAATGCTCTCTTTGTCATTAAAACACTCTGACTGCTGCTGCTGCTTCTCCTTGTCCACTCCGCGAGAAGACAGCCGTCAATGTTACCGAGTTCTTCCTCCTCGCAGGGACGTGCCTGGTACACCTCTAACGCATGTGGTGCACCCCCCCCCCCCCCCGCCATTCAAGGGAGCGCCCTTCACTTAAAGGGATGACGGAAATATAGAAACGTATTATTATTCGTAAATTTGCTTCAGACTCGGCTTGTAGTTTAAACTGAAGGTTCTTCAACGTGTGCAACGTATCTATATATGTATATACTTATCAGATAGAGCGCTTCGAGCTGAGAGAACGACAAGATGGCGTGTCTTGCCGCATGCATGATTCTGCTGTGCGGTTCCAGTGTGGTTCAGCTGCTGGAAGCTCTTTTCGGAGTTTACGTTTTTTTTAAGGGGGCAGGAGGGGGATGCAATATTCTTGGGAGTTACTTCAATAATTTCGTACCTGCCCGATTTTTGGTATAATGTATTTTTACCAAGAAATATAGAAAACCTGTTATTACGGTATAGATCGTTTGGAACACTACTATTTTTACAAAATAAGAAATTTATACAATGGAACTTAATATTCATTGGGATAATCTTCAAACGAGTTTATCGTTTACTTAGCTATAGATACATTCTGAATTTTTATGGGAAAAGACGTTTTCTCCTGGTGGAAAAAAAAATAGAGAAATATAGTTTACCTCCCTTCGTTACACGCTTTAAAACTATTGTTCGTGGGTTGCTGCGCTAAGCCCATTTGCCGTGAGCTTTCAATACTCTCGCGCGTAGTTCATGCGCGAATAATGATGAAGAAATATTTGATTTCGGTATATGTGTATAAGTGTATTTGTATATTTATTTATTCACGAATAAACGCCAAATGACAGACCAGTTTAGTTGCAACGATGTTTAACGCTTTGCATTATACTGTTCATTTACTTTTCTTTTTTATAAGTAGATAAGCTACATAGTACACGTTGAGATGAGATGTGCATTTAATATACCAGATTATGTGGCTCAAGCGTACAATTACCTACTTGAAATTAGCGCGTCCATTTGATTATTATGACTAAATCATGTATACGTATATAGTTTAGCTGCGTTTAGGGCCGAATAACCGGGTATATTACGTTGTATTACGAATGCGTATAAATCACCTTGCTACCTGCTAATTATATTCGTTGTCTTCTCAAGGAATGTTGAAACTGTGTCGTTGACAAAAATACAGTGTACCATTTGTCAGTGCATGGGTTCAAAGGAACTTTGATCCGTCAATGAAGTTAATTTGCACTGTTTGAAAGATTTACGAATTCAGCAGATACAACGACTCACCAAGAGTGACCTCGGTCGCAGCCACTCGAAGAGCCGATGCCGGTTTTCGAGAGCGGCAGCGGTCTTTGAGATCTGCCAGTAAAACACTTTAAGGTAAGTATCCGATCGAACTGCATATCTAAATTTTATAAGCGCAAAGTAGACTACTGATATCTATAGTCAATAATAGGTGCGGCGATTGACCGACAAGTCGCAGACGATATAGCACGCCGGATGGACGAGTCCGTACGGGAATCTAATTTTGTAATATTTTCGCGCACTCGAGGATGAGCCTTCGGGCTCCCAGGAGGCACTGGAAGCTCTGGCGGTACGGCTAGTTGATTTTGTATTGCATTACGATGAATGTGAAAATAACTTTGCGGAGTGGTGCAGCGGCGGTGCAATAACGCACTGCCACCCGCTCTGTAGAAATCGTGAAACCCCGTTGCATTCGCGTTCTGTCATAAAACGCTGCATTCCAGAATATCTTGCAGCTTTTGCAAGCGAAAGGATTAGCGTTTTTCATCAGTAGGAAAAATCTCCGATTGCTCTTAACGATATTTGTCACGGCTGGAATCCAATTGATTGTGGCGTTGATGTTAGGAGTGTAGTGAGGTGGCTGAGGTGGAGGGGACAGGGGAGTTAGTCGAGGTGTCGGAAAAGGAGGAGCGCTAAAGACGCGACAAGCGGAGCGGTGGATTGCACGACATTTTAGAACATTTTCTAGAACTTTTCATGACTGATCCAAGTTCTATTGGAAGCTGCGCTCTTGACGTGGAAGTACATGTGAATTGCTAGCTATTTTCGCGGTCTGCTGTAACTTTAGAGAGTCGGATAGACGTAGGAAATTTTTCGATTTAACCTCAGCTTTTCGTCCAGACGCACACTCCACTCCCTTTGAATCGAACAACGACGCGATGCAGATTAACTTCCGCAGTTAACATACCTACTTCGTGCATTTTCTCTAGGCGTGTTTGAGTCTGAAACTTTAGCCGACTGTGTAATGAGTTTAATGTGTATTTACCACTCCAGCGATGGCGAAGTTGGCCAATCAGTAGACGAGAAGCATTCGGAAACATGCTTGCAATAAAATTATTACGAGCCACCTGCTGGAAGTTACTATAGAAGTTTGTCATACCTTACCACCTGCTATTGGCTAATTTTGAATATTAACGACAGCTTTATTATCGCAATGGAAATATTCGAATGTCAATTAATATTAATATTGCCATGTCAATTATTTTCTTGAAACTTCCTGTTCCATCTGGATGTAACGAATAAAATGACAATAGAATCTTCGGATGAAAAGAGAGAGCTCTACTCCATTCGCATATCTGAAAGCAATAATCGGAACTTAGCAAAAATATTATTATCAGCGCGGATTTAAAAACATGCAGGACCGTTTCTACTATTTCATCTCGAAAATCTGCTTATTAAGTATACGTCCATTTCGTCAAAGGAACAGTTAGTAGCATGTGAGTATAAGAGCTGTCCTAATAAAACAATAAATTTTCCTGATCGGCCAGACGTTTCACAGTGCTTGCATTTTTGACTTTGATGTCGCGCCGGAAACGTATCGTTCGCCAGTTTTCTTGGCTCGGTGAACCATGATTTGTCTTTTGGAAGACTTCTGGTCAAGACGAGGTGGAAATTGAAGCAGCATCCTTCGTACGATGTTCATAACCCTGCAGGGTTAATGAAATTCATTGAATTCTTCGATTTTCCATGTTCTTCATTTTGCCATTCATTTAACACGTTAAGCACCGAGGCGACATTCTTGATCTTTTCGTTCGCGCCACACGATACTATCAAATCGTAATCGCATCGGTCACCGAAGACCGACACGGTGCTGTGCGTGTTAATCAAGAGGAACTGAATATTGAATGTCGATTATCGCCAATGCTAGTGAATAAATGAAAACCGAAGCCAATGCAATACGTTTCTATATTATCGATTTCGTGTCCTAGTTTCTGGACGTGAAAATTTATCGACGCGCTTCTCCATTATAGTTCAACTGGAAACTGAAATTCAGCAACCGACAAAAGTCCATCCGATGTGCTATTTCGTGAAGCCTTGGTTTCCGGCTGTGTACGAATCAAAGTTAGACGTAACGAATCCGCAACTCCATTACCGGTTCTAAATACATCAAAGTGAAAAGCTGAAATTTGCAGATTCTTAACCTCGTAAGCGACATGTAATAGACTCAGATATGTTTTGCATGGTCAGAAACAATTATGTGGATAGAGAAGCAGGTGATCAGCATTGCCAAGTAGTTAAAGACAAAAAGATGAACAGCGCGCGTATAGTAAACGCTTAACGATCGGTGGAATACTAATAGATGGAATTGGTAGTGCGCTTTGGGACGAGGAAAAGTAAATGTTTCTGCATGAAGCACTGGTAATAACGATTAGGCAGTTAACGAATGGATCGGAAGATCTATAGCCTATTCACGACACCCATAAGACGTATGGGCTGCCAACATAGACGTAACACAGTGATCTGCTTGAAAGTCGTCCAAGCACGACGCAGTCACATTGATCGACGCGTTTGAAACAGTTATTAGATATAGAGAAATTCAATATTGCCATATTCCTATTTACCATCTTGTACCTATATCTCAGTGAGATCTTAGACTAAGCCACGCATCACTGTAGCTGCTATGGATTTCATTGTTCTCCGTCTCTCAAAACAAAACGTCGAGCTCGCGGAATCGGCTGCAAGACAAAAGGGTCAAAGTGCATGATTGTACTGTTTCGATCAGCCGAGTTGCTCGCGGAAATTAGGGAGCATAGGTAGGAGTGGGTGAGTGTGGGTGGAGGCGGGTGGATGTGGGTGGGTGTGGGTAGGTGCTCTCAATGCGTGCTGGTCGCGGTCATAGTCCGTGCGTGAAGACACGGCTGCGAGTAGCATATTCTATTCCGGTCGTGCCCGGGGGCCAGACAAGAACAATGAGTGTTGTACGTGCCCCATGTATCGCAGTCTTCTTCGCCAACTACAGCTACGGCATAGTGTATCTATAGTGGGTGTAGAAGAGCGGAAGGGGGGCAGAGATTTATGCTTGGCGGCGGCAGCAGTGGCGTCGGGACGTTTTGCTCCCGCTGCTGGACGTCGGCGGACGACGACGCTTGTGAATGAACATTGGCTCGCGAGCGTTTCCGGCGCTCCCTTTCCCTCTCGACTCTCTGACCCCCCCCCTCCTCTTGCACCCGATCTCATCTAGCAGCATGTCCTCTTCTCTTCTCATGAATGAGTCGCCGCTCGCTACTGCGATCACACCGGCCTGTTCGCTATAAGCCGAGCTGCAAGGCAACGCAATGGCCTGGGCCGGATTTAGATTTTGGAGCGAGTAGCTCTTGCCTACCGGACTCTTTTTTTTTTCTTCCTCTCCGCTTTGTTGCTCCCATTATTAATATATTGCCGTCACCGCCATCACCAGCAACGCCACCGCGGTGAGTTTTGGTATCTCCGGAGCTCACGTCGCGCGCGGTCACATTATAAATAGTAACCTTTGTTGGACGTTTTTGTTTTTTTTCTCGTCGCTGCGCGACACCATCGCTTTGAAGCATCCTGGAGATTTCTTTGACTCGTTCGCGGAGGGCAGGTCGGGGCCAATCCACTGTGACCGATAGGAGCGGATCATCTCCGAGGTCGAAACAGGTTTCTTCGACTTTGATTCTTAAAACGGGTCACTACACGGAACAAACGACGGTATTCGTGATAGACCATTGGGATGAACTATTTTGACCGGCCAGTTGGCTGCTCGACTGCGCCGAGGACAACGTGAATACCGATGGGTGGTGGGAGGTGTAACGCCGTTGCGGATGAGGCCAGGGAGGCCAGGGAGGCCAGGACAAGTGAGCGCGTGCCCGCGTGCCCGCGTGACTGCGTATGGGTGCGTGGATAACGTGGGTGTCCGGAGGCCTGTGGTGGCACGCGCGAATACCCATACTTACAGTGTAGCACGTTGTTAAACGATACGCGTATAAATAAGCATATCGTGTGCGATGCCTGTGACAGGTGTCCTCGCAGATAACCACGCGAATTATGAAAAGGGAGTTGACTCCCGTAACGCCTGGCTGCCGAGGATAGCCTAAGTATAGCGTTTGAGGACGCAGGTCAAGAGGGTCGTCGAACAGAACACATTGTCGTAAGCGATGAAAAGTGCCGTCGACGTCAAGTCGAATCGGTACTCGTAACCTTCTGTCGAGAGAAGAAGCACGGGGCACGCTGATTATTTTAGCATCCGATTATCGAGATCACACGCTATACAGGCTGCTACTGACTGACATCCATAAAGCGAACAGTGATGTGCGAAACTTGATTGACCGATAACAAAGGCCTGCCGCCATGTGCGCAACGTGATGCACGGAAAGGCGATCGAGCCGGAGAAGCCACTGCAACGTGCAGCCTCACAGCGATCTCTGTTTCTCGGAGCTGCGCCTTATGAATGGAGCTGGTGAGTCAGACTGGAAAGAATAGTGACGATATTTCATAAAATTAAACAAGAAAACACGCTACCCGACCCTAGCTATTATTATCTTCTCGAGCGCGGCGCAGAAAGCAGCCAGAAAAACAATAAGCAGTTTGTGCATGCACTCGTTGCACTCGCTGCATTCGCTCTCTGTACGAGCCGGATGGGGATGATGGAGTTGGTGGTGCCAGTGGAGGTGGTCGAGTTGGGTGAGCTCGTGGAAGTGGCGGTGATGGAGGTGCGGAGGACGAAGATGAGTAAAGGCGACGCGTGCCTGCAAAGGCGAGAGCAAGCGGTTCCGATCTCGAGACTAGACGAGTTAATCGGCTACGGAAGCACAATAAACAGCGAGATAATAAACGCCGTCCGTTCGTTTACCATAATAATGCTTTCCATCGTGGCAGATCCAAGCAGCACCCAAAGCCACCCGAACGAATAGAACGCTATAAATAGGCAGGCCTTCTCTCTTAGGATATACGAGTAGTAGAGGCCCGATCATCATCTCCACGACTCGACTCCCGCACTCTGCCCGCACATCGTCCGTACTCGTGGTTATTTCAGAGAGAGAATCTCAGCCCGTAGTCCGAGATATTATTACATGCACGCGTGTGCGTCGATACGCACCGAGCGACCAAGGATCCCTCCCTGATATCCATTGCAACAAGTAGATGCGCCCTGCCTTCCTTATACTTTCTTCTTTATGAATCGAATCTCTACGGATCTCCCTCTCCCTCCCTCTTCCTCCCTCCTCCTCCCTCGTCTATCACTCCTCCTTCCTTCTTCCTTCTCTTTGTAATTTTTATATAGAAATACCAACGCGAATTCCACTTTCTCGCGTTCCCCAATTCCTACGCTCCCGAATCTCACTCGTGTGTAATAATAACCATTCTACGAGAGGCGAAGTATAATCTCCCATTGCCACTTATATCCGGTAATTATAGGACGGATTATAAAGAATAGATGGGATATAAATGGCTCACGATTGATTATTCATTGAAACAATAAATGTAAGAGAGGAATACACGTATCGTATAGTGATTACAAGAGAATCGATTGTTCATTTATCAAAAGAATAGGAAATTGGATGTGTGCGTCGGGAATGAAGAATGGAAAACAGTCACGTTGAATATATATCGCAAACGTTAACCTTGAACTTAGCCCATATGTCTAAATTTACATGTATACATATAGCTCCACTATGCCGGAAGCTGGAAGTATTCAAACAGTTTATGTACATTGACCTATGGGTAAACATTATTTAAACTACTCTTATTTTTCCAACCGACTGAATCCGCAAATATTCGTAATCTCATTTGAAAATATTGAATTTAAATTTACTCAACGTTACTCATATGTGTGTGCGTACAGTAAACATTGATTATTCCTTAAATTTGTCCATATCTGCGTTTATATGAATTCGTGAGTGAGTTTCCCTTAATTCGCGAATATCATTTGGTGTTGCATACATATGTTGCTCTGTGAGTAGACAGGTAGGAGGGATGCTCCTTGTGGTTGCAGAAAGTTAAAGAAAACAGTTACGAGATACAATATCGAACATTAAGTTACATTTTAAATATAATATTTTTTAGACAAACAGAATTAGATTTATTACTATAGAATTTAGTATTATACAAATTAAATTATAAATTTCTATTAGTTTATGTAAATTCGTCATAAGGCTACACTGCTCTCAGGAGGGAACTTAAAATACCCGTACTCTTATTTCTTGTACTACACCCATATGTAAAGTTTAATGCGAGAAAAGGGAAAAGAGTGAATAAAAGGAGTAGACAGGAAGTGCAAAGAAGTGGGAATAAGTTAACTTAAGAAGAATTGTAAAAGGTTGACGTACCCTGGCCAAAGATCCAGTATCATATTATCACTGCATTACGTCAATTGACAATTATGTTAACATTAAATTCTTTTGCAGAATTAAAAACGCACCAACAGTTTGTCTTCGGAATTTTACTCTAGGAAATGTTAGTTTCAAAAGATGAAGACAGACAAGTCACATTCAGAGCAATAATGAGTATCAGTGCCATTGCCAGAGGATAGAACTTCCTTTTTGTGCATGCCTTCGAGCATGCGGACAGTCGAAAGTTGCAAGCGGGAGTTGAAATTAATAGAAAGCGCATGATTTTACACGGGCCGGTTTTTTTTTTCGTAAAAGCCCCGTGAATTATTTCCATTCGGTGAAGCAAGCGTATTTTCGTTTCACATCCTCTCGGTTGGGCGAACCTGCATGGTAGGAGTTTCCAATGTCTGAGTCGAGAGCCGCGAGCCGCGAGCCAAGAGCCGAGAGTCGAGGGCCGAAAGCCGAGAAAGAATGCGGATGGCATGGTGTAGCGTGTGATGTAGCTTGGTGTAGCCAGGCAGGGTGCGCACCCACACTAGACATGGGGTGCTTTCGTTGAGTTAGCAAAGCCATGCCCCTCTCGGCCGGGTTCACCGGCCACCTCCCCCCCCCCCACCCTCACGACTCCCAGAGTAGTGTGGCCCATTGCTTGGGCTGAACGAACGAACCAACGAATGAACCGGCGAACGAATGAACGAAGGAACGGATGGACGAATGAGGGTGGTTTAGGTTGCGGTGACAGGAGCGGGCGCGCGCAATGATTAATGGCTTAGCGCATTAACAGGCTATTGACAAACACGTTTCTCATCCCCCTCGTTCGCGCATTGCTGGTTCCTTCTTCTTAGAGGCACCGAGCGGCAATGGTGGCAGCAACGGCGTCTGTGGTAGCAACAGCAGCAGCTATAACCGATGAAAGGGCAGAAAGGAAAGAAAGATCGAAAGAAAGGGAGAAGGGTGGACTCCCCTAAATGCGCGAGCTTCACTGTCGTCGTCGACGACGTTCGGAACGACAACGAGGAGCGAAAGAAGCTGTTCGCCCGAGCTTCACAAAAACACATCTTCGTCACCCGCTTAGCGAATCCTGAATCCTTCTGCGGGACGTGCCCGCACTTGTCTGAGCTATCAGACCCTAAATAGGCAACTCCCCTCGCGGGCTTTTCACACACAAAGCTATCGGTTCACACCCCCGGTACCTTTGGCACCCTTCTCAACAGTTGCCCTCTATCGCACTCTTGTTGCGATCTTTCCTCGCGATAACATTCATGCCAGCTAAGTTTAAATAAACTTTAAGATGGCGCCAAATAGTGTCGTTGCGCTGAATCGATGAAGGATGTTGCATGGGGGGGGGGGGAGATAGAGAGAGCGCGCGAAAGAGCGAGGGAGGAACATGAAGAGATGGGTGGTAGGTGAGTAAGAGAGACAGAGCGAGAGAATTTCAAGCCGTAGGATTTCGAATGGCGCGTCACGCAGCGTTCGCGCTGAATGCAAAAGACACACTTCGCGTGACGATGACGATGATAATAATAATAATAATAATAATAATAATTTTAGCCGGTAACATTATTTGCCCAGCAATGTACCTACTTGCATGATGTGCAGACTGATTCGAGAGGGCGACTATCTGCGGCGGGCCGCTGCTATTCCGGCATTCATATCGCTTGGCAGTGCAGGATGGATGCCTTTGATATTATACGAATGCCGACGAGGAAGGTAGTTATCCGGCCATAGCGGCTATATTGAAATTCGACGGGCCAGCAATAGAGATCATCGTCTTTTTTTGTTGCGATCCACTTTGGCATTTGATTGGATTACGTTACGCGCGGGCCATAGAATCGCTGCTCCATATAATGTATGAGTTTGTGTTAACGAGTGCGCCCTGTCCGTGACTGCACTTACACCCTCCCGCGTCGCATGTGTGCATACTTCGAGGGATTTGAGAAGAGCAGATTCGAGAAGTGTCTTTTTATGCTCACCTCTCCGCCCCTCTACCCACCTCGCCGCTCCTCGTGCTTTCTCTTTCTCTCGTTTTGGTTCCCGTTTATACCGTTTCTTTTCAATGCCACCTCTCGATCCTCCCGCTTTCTACGCACGAGCTCCATCTATACCTACACGTTCTTCTGTGCCGATTCTCCCTTGACGCAGTGAAGATATCACGAGGCGTTCGAAAAACTCATCTAATTTTACAGAATTCGTCAAGCTTATATGTATTCTTCAATATAGGAACGTGGTTTCTTTTAAATTTCTCTCGAACGAAAGTCCAAGTTTTTAGTAAGCGAATCTTAGATAATTTTCTGGGCAAATTTTTTGAACAATTAGCGACCTCGGCTTTGTTGTTCCATTCGCGTGAATAAGGACGACGTGGTTTCTACTACTTTGTACGTTCATACAATTATATGCGAATGATCGAGACACTCCTGTGCTAATAATGTAATAATAATTCGAAGAAACAGATCGCTTCCGTCTTCGCTTCTCATCTCCTTCAGTCTACAGGTTATTCAATTGTAGATTACTTATAAAGACTCATTTCAAAGCCAGCTTTTTATTTCTCTTTACGTGCCCCCAGAGATTAATCCATCTCATCATTATTATAAATGATTTCCTACTCGATGCTTAGATAAAATAATTAATTTATCTTGTAAGAAATTTATTTGCATCATATTAACGTACCTTATTCAACGGTTAGTTCAACATGTATCAATAACAAGTATGTACGTAATTATTCCGATACCTGTAGCATAATCAGAATTTAAAAATAATTAAAAGTCGAGTGGTGTATTCCAAATTTGAACCAAAATACTATATGAATTCTCGAGAAATGATGCCAAAATTGGAATGTACACTCTTGAGCGATGACCCGAACCGGTTACCGATACGTGGAAATCAGTGCGGAAGGCAAATGAGGGGACTTTCCCAGAAACAGTGCTCATTTTTCCTTCCACATATGAGCTCTTAGATTGGCGAAGTCCACGAGCATAGAATCGGTCGCAGACTCCGGGTGGGTGTTCCTTGTTGATACGGGTCCGAGAGGGGGACGTTGGTGGTAGCGGAGGCGGCGGCGGCGGCGGCGGCGGTGACGGTGGAGAAACTCTTGGAGGAGGAAAAAGGGAGTTAGGAGACGATGTGGCTCAACTCGTTCGACCCATTCATATCCCGATGAAAAGGCCGCGCCGAACAGACATCGTGAAAAGAGAAGAGAATTATTATGATTATTATTATTACCGTTTCTATAGGGACGATTTTCCCTTTTCCGTCTGTCTTCGACTTTTCCTAGATAAAGGTCTCGCCCGTCCTCGTGATGCCAAACTCGAATTCCGCTCTCTACGCCCCGATTATCCTGTCCCTCGCTTCACAGATCCTACCCCACGCCGAATCCCACAGGTAGCCTTAGCCCTTGCTCATTACCATGAGTCATTAGCCTTTAGCCTAAATCCTAATTTTTATGTGAATCTTTTAATATTCATTTCATATAACATCAATTTTTTATCTTGAACGACTTCTTCATAAACGAGTTAGGTTACGCTACGACGCCCATATAATAATTAAGAGAGGATCAACTTTGAGTTGAACTCTGAAGTTATTACTTATTAAAAAAGATCTTTAAAAAATGTAAAATATTACTTTACTTTTCCTTCGATCTGTGTAGTTGGTAATGATTTGCAATACGTTTCCACCATGACGAATTCAAAGTAAGTTGGTCTGTCACGTGGAGAGGTTAATACTCTAACTTTGTTTAAATTCTACATCTGCGGAATATCGTTAGTGATTCATGCACTCTACACTTGGCACGAGTGAGTTTTTCACATGCAAGCCAACGATTGTACTTGTGTGCGCGTGAGAAACAAGCAAAAGTTACGGACGCGAGTGTATGTTTCACTGTTTCACGGATAGAAGTTAAGATTGACACAATGGGACTGTTGTTCGAAATTCGAGGTTGGAGGAAGTCCGACACTCTTGGATCTTTCGAGTAGAAGGTGGCTACGGACATGTTGGTCTAAGAAATGCTAGCGAGGAGGGAGAGCGAAGGAGCGTCGAGATTGAAGAAGGAAGAGTAGAAAGAGACAGAAGGCGAGGAGAAGGTTACACGTGTTGGCTAGCTGCGTCTACTCACTTCTCGGTTCTCGAGTACCGGCTGCTGGCCTGCTGGTGCTGCTGCTATTGCTTCCACCGTTGTTATATTTCTATTTTCTATTTTCTATTTTTTATTCTCTATTTTCCATTCAAAGCACATGGACCATATTAGCAAGATAAGTAAATAAAGGGGGTAACAGGGAAGAGTGATGGCCGATCGAGTCGAGTGACCAGTGACCACACTCAATTATTGGGGGCAGTGATCCTTCGGTTACGATGATTTCATTCGATTCGATTTGCTTCTCATTGAATGGGATAACGACGTGCAAGGTAGTGAGGCCGTTAGGGCGTCGGAGGGGATCCGGAGCAGCGTGTACACAGTCCATCCAAGGGACTCAAGGGCAAATGTGATGTGAGTGGCGAGTGCCTTTTCTCTTGCAGCCACTGAGGAGTAACACGGGGGAGGCACGTACAAAGGGAGTCTTGTTGGGGTCTGCAAGAGCTATCAGATGGGGGGGGGAGGGGGAGGAGGAGGGAGAGAGGGGAATGGATTCTGATACGTTGCGTATATCGGCAACTCTATGATGCTTTGTAATTAGTATAGTATTCAAGAGAATGCTCCGTCTACGGTATATCTATGCTTATACATTTTTATATTATCTAGATACATTAGATTCAGCTGAAATGTATGTATATAGAAATCAGTGTTATACCTTCAGGACATTTTCGGAATCGCTTGATTACGGACTAATTATAGACCAACATCGAAGAGTTCAACATTTTTCTCATTGTGTAAAGTGATTTATTGTTATTGCGCAAACCGACGCCAACCACTCGAAGCGAATGCGAAGATGTTGGAATATTGATGGCGTCGCACTAGCTGGCGTCCACTCGCGTTTCTAAATGCGCGCGTAACAAAAGCTACTCAGGCGATTTCGTTTGTTTTTTCAACCGCGACGGTACTTCGATGTGAAAATGCTTTCGAAAACGAATTAGCTGGTGCCCATTGTCTGGATAAGTTACAAGGCTGGTTAGTAGTTTCCTGTCATCACGAGTAGCTGCCACCGATGACGCGTCTCGTTACGCCATGGCGAGACGAGGCGAGGCGTCGCGACGCGTCGTGGCATCTCTCATTTGGTTAAGAATAACATCGTCAATCTGTCCCAAGACGTATAATAATACACGGCTTCCCGATTTTTGGTCTCTACACCCTCATCGCCCTACGGATCCATTGCGCAACCGAGACAACAGTGTTTCCACTCTTTAGCCAATCCCAAGAGCGAACCATCGATCTATCAGGAAGAAGTAATATTGTTGTTCCAGGGCATCCTATGCTGTTATAATGAACTTCTGGGTCCTTCTGTAAATTTGCAAAGCTCAAATAGGAACCGGTGACTGGTTTCCCGCAGAGGTTTCCCATTTACAGAAAGAAATTGTCTGCTCTGGAAAAGTTCCGGGCATCGTCCATAATTTGGCACTTTGACATCAGCGGGCTATAATAATGTGAAGTTTGGGGAAAAGGAAGGAAAGGTGGCAGAGTGGAAGGGATGGAAAGAAAGGCGCAATGGGGAAAAGTGCGGGTCGGTCCAGGAGGATGAGGACAGGAACGACAAGGTATTCCGGTCACGGGGTGGCACCAGCGGCACTGCCAGGAGCACAAGGAGGGTGGTCTTAGCGAAGATGTCGCTTAAGGGGGATGGGGTATCTCATCTCCTGGCCAGGGCTGCTATCATGTCATAAAAATAATCAACTTGGTTCAATGAAGCCGAGGGTACTTTGATCTTGCGCATTTGTTTCTTCGTCGCAAGGTTTCTTTGGCTCGTTGTATCCTACGTACCTTTAAGGGCTAGCGGGTGGGTGCTAGAAACTGATTGGGGGAGAGTCGAGGAGTAACCGACTGAACTTTTTCTGCCGAGCCAACTTGCTGCTTCGAAATAAAAAGTTAATGACAAGAGGGATGGTATTTAGTTGAAACTGATGAGTCGAACCAGCTTCAATGTAAGAAACGCCAGAAATTGGCTATACCACAATTTCTTCTCGAAAACGGATCACTCCTTCCCGTCTCTGATCTCATCGTGGTGAACATCCCCTCTTCTGGTATCTTTCTTTCTCTTTTTTTGGAAATCCATACCACATCTTGTATCACTATTATACGCTTAATTTTTGAAACTACTTCAACCCATTGAAAGATTTTTACATTGTTTTAGGCATGAATTTTTTACATTGTTGACTCTCATGCGATCATTGCCTAACTCATTGAAACTAAGTGTTAAATCATTACAAGATGATGTTGTTTTACTGACCCTGGAAAAGGCACACCGGTCCAACGGGACTCTAGACAATTAAAGTTGTGCCAGCAGGTAGGCAATATGTATCTCTTTTAGGGATACATATAGATTATAATTATTATAATCATTTATAATAATTTTTAATTAAGACTCTTTTTGTAATGTTGAACATTCAACGAAAAAATGGTTACTACCAATGATTTACGAACTTCTTGACGAGTGGCGAAGCTGCTTTTCTCGAATGAGGAACGAGCGGAATGAAGTCGAGCACGCCATAACCTTAACCCAATTGCCCACTGGCTTCCTCTCATTGATTCGGATAACTTTTTTTCCCTTTTCTAATTCAAACGCGCTCGCTGCACCAGTTGCAAAAGTTCCTATTCGAAACGGATATTCCAGTTAATCGATCGTAACAAACGCAATGGCAGACGTGAGCGCGTACGTCTATACCTATCGGATGCAGAGTATCGACTACACAGTGGGAGCCAATGAGAGAGGACCGTGCATAATGCATAGCTAGGATATATCGTAGTTGCACTAGCGAACGAGGTACGCTCGTGTTAACATCATGCTTGCACTGTGTTTACCTAATAATTATAATTACCACATGCACAGACCTATTGCCGTAGCAACCATCTAGCTTATTGATTAAAGCCGATTCCGGAGGCTCAATCAACGATTGACGAATTAATGTTATTTTATGGTCAAAATCTAGACGACATGGACAGCTCATTCGATCCGATATGGCGAAGCGGGAAAAGTGCGGTATAAGAGGATACCGGGAGGAGGATGCTACACTGATTCACTTTGACTCTTCACACATTAAGTAAATAATGTACATTCAGAATGTCAAGTTTTTTGAAAATTAAATATCGTATTAATTTTCCTTTATCTTGCATCACTTTTACCCTCGACGTATGCACGCTATCTTACACTTTTATTGTATTTCGTAAGAATCATGTAGGTAATACTCATAGTGCAACCTGAAGAATGTTGAAGTGGAAAAGTGACTCTGGAGTGAACGAGCGAGGCGACGTATTACACATAGAGATAAACAGGTTCGTCTATAAATGATCGCAAACCTGAAAATTAGGAATATGACGGAAATCGGGAGTGGTACTGCGCAATGGCTTATTGAGTTTATCGAGTTGATATGAGCTCAGAGCACTTTGGTGATAGATGGTAAATTCATCAGGCAATAATGATCTTAATGAACACGAGGGGCAACAAGTTCGGTCGAAGAGTATCAAATATTCAGGTGGAATCAATCCTGACGGGGAATGGTGGTCGAAAGGTCTTTCGCGGGAAGTGCGAGGGGAGGAACATCATAGAAGGGAGTATGGGTATGGCATATGGGGCGACCGAGAAGGATGGGAATTTTGGTTCGGGTGACCGAGAGTACGAAGAAGAGTGCGTAGAGGAGGTGAAGAGTTTGACGGGGCCGGAGGGGCTGGGGGCAAAGGGGTAGGCAGAGGCGAAACGGAACGAAGCCTCGCTTAACCCTTGAGCTTGCGGCAGGGACTAAAGTAGTTATGTTTGTCCTTTGAGTTGATAGGGTGGCGCTGCGGGGCAACCCGGCTAATCCTTCGGGACTTGATCTATCCTGCTAATGGGCCAGGCCCAACGTCGATGAAACCCTTGCGCAGGGACAGCGCTTCAATGCTTCGAAACTATTCCTTGAATATGATTAAGCAAGGAAACGTATATTCTGCGACAGTGGACATTGTAGCTCGTTTTACTGAACAGCTCGGTGGAGAATTCGAATGGTAAAAGTCTGATGATAAGTCTAACCGTATAGGCCAGGTACGTATCCCATACACTACTGATCTACTGCTCGGAACAAATCCCATTGGAGGAACTTCTGATTTGCTGATAAGAAGGGAGTAATAGGTGGGTAAGTGTGAGCATAGTCAGTGTTATTAGCGACTAATCAATTAGCATGTCCAACAGCAGTGTATAAGTGCAGACCGAAGGTAAGAAGAAAATGATAAAAAGGATACGGTACTTCTTCTATTACTTAATACATTGACGTGCTACCCTATAGGCAAGATGGCCATTTGATGATCGCTATAGCTTCTGCCGGCATAACGCACATCTCGGTACCCACGTTGTATGGATACGCTGAACGTAATTGCGAGAACGAAGGTCACTTTAAATCTCCTTAATTAACGTTTCATTAATTCGCAGCGCAATTTTATAAAAAGCGACAGATGAATGCCGTTTGTTTTTTGCGGGGGTCCGAAAGTAGGCGTATTGTGAGTGCTTGTGCTTACAATGAACAGTAAGCACCTTCTTGTGGCAGGGATCGCAAAGTGTTGGACGGCGTGGGGTCGTCGGGGGAGACGAACAGAGGACTGTACAGTGGATGGAAGAACGGAGGAGCGGAGGGTACTGGTAAGAGGAAGAGAATGGGAGAGAGGGAAGACTGAAAGACGGAGAGGGAGGGAGGGAGGGGGAGATAGAGAGAGAGAGAGAGAGGGGGGGGAGAGGGGGGTAGAGGAGTGATAAGGGGCGATAGGGGACGAGAGGATAGGGAGAGAAAGAGAAAGAGAGGAGAAGAGAGGAGAAGCATACCGTGGCTAATGAGTCGCGGGATGATTGATTCGCCTATTCGCGTTGGGCCAGGCGCTTTCACTCACACGGCCGTTCATTCGTTCTCTCGTTCACTCGGTCGCTCACTCGCTCGCGCACACCTTTATCTCTCTTCGCGCTGTTGAGTTCATTCCCCATTCACGGGCTGTCACGACACCCGCCGCAACATTCAATAAATATAATATGAACGCCTTCACCCCGCTCGAGCCACCCCCATTCAGACATTGACTATGCCGGGACGCCAAAATCTGCCGGCGTTCGAGTGTTCCCTGACATTCTCGCTAATTATTGTCCCAGGAATCCAGCTGGTGCTCCACTCGTGCCGAGGCCTAGGAAATATAGTTTCGGACGAATTGGGTTACTTCGAGGATGCTTAGTAACGTCCTAATAGAGCCGATCCTAATGCTTGAGACTTCTGAGAGGCTGCGATTGTGCGCCAGCAAGAATTTGCTTCCAGCCACACTTTATCCCATTGCAAAGTCTATTTTTTCCGGTTGAGCGGGCGGAACGGGGTGGAACGAGATTTCAGGCGGGTCTTTATTAACGATTATAAATGACGCGATGTGCTGGTCGCACAAAACGTGCAACATAAGTTTGCAAAAAGCTGAGTCACCTGCCGTTCCAGCTTACTCATTGGCCTTTTATTTATTACATGCTTATCTGCGAGACGCTTGAATCAGTGTGCGGAGAGGTTAACGTTGCCGATCCTCATCCCTCGACACCTATTTAATCCGTCGATACAAATACTTTACACTGCAGTACGTATGGCAGCTTGTTGATATCAATTTTTGTCGTATAAGCGCGGTGACGCTCGGCCCTAAAGCGTTATCAAGCCATTGTGAAACTGTCGTCGGAAGATGGATCACGTATTCCTAATATAATATAGCCTGTGTCAGCTAATAAAGGCCTTTTTGTGCCTCCTATGACAGAGTGGTGTGTGCTGCCAAACGAAACTTCCATCGTGACCGTAACTTTCAAGTATCACCTTCTTTTTTCTGCATTACGAACCCGGACGGATTTTATGGAATATTATGTTTTTATTTTATAAACATGGGCTTGTTAACGGTACAGCATGTGTTTCCTAAAATATAAATCTTATGTATTGACCATAATTATACAATTAATTAGTCTATGTATGATATACAATCATAATTGTCAGAATATTACTCACTATTTTCTGTGTAATCTGGTCATAACTCAGGATTATGTTTCATTGTTATTCTGACCGTATATGAATTCGCAACAATCTATATAATGTGCACTGGAGATTTTTATTGTCATTGGCACACGAAGAAAGATATATACTTGCGATTATCAGAGCATTATCTAGTACTTTGACAAAAACAATTTTCTAGTGACAATGACAATAATTCTAGTCAAATTGACGAAGTAAACTAGTGCGCCACTTGCGATCGCAATGATAGATTTTGACAGAATTGTTGTCGTTGTTACTCTAATTTGGTGTTGTACAAATACTAAGCATTGCTCTAGTAATCATTTATTTGTGTTTACTTATAATGTGGTATGTACTACTTTCAAAAATAACTGTTTATTAAAAATTATGATTTTGAGTTTCCGTGCAAAAATATTTATTCGTTTTATAAAAATAGGCAGAAGAAGGTATGATTAAAAATATCACATTCATACGTTTATTTAATTTGATTAAGTTTACGGATTCGATTTGATACAATAGATATTCTCTGTGTTATAACTTACAAGGCCTGTGGTACCTACTTCCGTCGTATTGCATAGGACTACACTTCCAGGAATTAACACCGACACTACTTTTCGAAATAGAAGAAATAATGACGACTCCCTTTAAGGACTGTTTCCACTTTGTCGAGTTAACGCGAACTTGATTGCCGACTAACCATCCATCCATCCACCCATCCACCCATCTACCCATCCACCCATCCATCTATCTAACCAATCCATCCAGTGGGCTAGTCTCTTTCTCCCTCCGGCCCTTATTCGGGTTTTCTAGACTGAACGGGTAGTAGTCGATAAGAGGGGTCAGGGTGTAATCGGGGTGAGCTCTGACGAACCGCGGCTCGAGTTACGACGCGGATGCTAACGCGGATGGCGACCATAGGGTCGCGGAACGCGTTACGGGGTTGGAACGTCGAACGAACGAGCCAAGCGGGACGAAAGCGAGCAATCAAAGGGAATAATTCAAGAGGCAGCCACATTGTTCCCATGTAGCTGAGGTCTTCCCGTACCTGCTGCCTGCTGCCTGCTGCCTGCTGCCTGTCCCACGGGACTGGCTGTGCAGCGCGCAGTTATGTGACCCTGCTAGGAATAATGTCAAAAAAGCGGGACACTTCCGAATGCAGAACGAACGAATTTGGGGTTGCTGTGAGTACCGAGGGTACTTTGAACTCCCCCAATCTAACTATCATCTCATACCGCATTTCATTTATTTTTCAAAATTCTTCCAAATCTAAAATTGTTTATCTTTTATTGCAATTATTAATATGCATTCCAAATATACTTACATTTTTATATTGTCTACTTAGCTGTCATTAAAACATTTCTATAACTGCAAATATTTTATCAGTATTTTTTAAATTGACATACACAACATTTATTCTGGTACGATCAACATGGTGTTATAATTAATTTTGTAAACTTTGCCGGTAAATTAAAAGATCGCGATTACCAATAGCAGTGCTAGAACGTATGCTTTGCCGACGAAAGTAGCGTCCTTTTGAGGGGCAACGTCTTATTCCGTTATAACGTAAAATTGTTCTTCGATCGTAATAATAATATGGCTCGACTATGGATTAGAAATGATATAAGAGGTTGGATGCGTGGAAGTAGGAAAACTAATAGAACGGTGATCGTATCGGAAGATTAGGTGCGAGGACACGAGTAATGTCATCTAAGTGTACATGAGATCGTAGGCCCCTTGTAGCTATGATATTATATTATAATCCCCGCTGTGACTTCAGCAAAAGTCGGGGTTGCAAGGCTGCTCGAGGGAAAGCCGTGAGCTTGTCTGGAAGATTAGAACCTCGTATAAAAGTGCTGTAGTTGGTATAGGAGTGAGGGAGAGGAGCAGTAAGGTGGCAGGGCTATGCTAGGTATACGATGAAGAAGGCGGCAGCCAGCCACCCAGCCACCCAGCCACCCAGCTACCCAGCAGCCACTCAGTCAGCCAGCAGCAGAGAGATAGAACGAAGGTGGGTGGCCACAGGACTCGCGAGTTCACGATGAAGGACGGAAGCAAAGGGGTTGTGTAAGAAGGTGTTGGTGGTGACGGTGGTGGTGGTCGGAATGGTTGTGGAATGGGGAGCGATAAAGGGGGGAGGTGTGAGGCGGTGAGCAAGCGGAGGCTGTTCCTTCCTTATATACACGCACACCCCGTTGCGCTACTAGGAGGAAAATTAGTTTTCAGAATTTTTATGAAAGCGGTGAAAAGAAACTGTAAGGTTCCTTTTCTCATTGGAGGCTATTTTTGTGCAAGGAGGCATGGGGGATTCAATAGCCTTTATTTTCTCTCGTGTTAACTCGCTCCACACTCGCGCATAGAGACAGGCGACGTTGACTTTTATACCGCAGCTATCAAACGGAATGTATTATGCATATTTGTAATAAAATGTTGGCTCTAATTAGTTTTGAACAATCGGAGACGAGCCTTATTACGACGTTAATTTTTGCAATTAAGCGTCAGCCCTTCGTTCCACGGCGAAGGAGGGTGACAGGAAGGGAAACTTATTTATTAAGCCATTCCATAAATGCCAAGCACAGCGTCGCGACGCTGCGACGCTGTTGCGTCCTTAGTATGTTGTCGCAAAATAAGCGTGCTCGAGCACTTGGATCTTTAAACCTTCCTGAGCTCTAATCTTCAAATATTTAGATAAGCATCGACATCGCAAGATACTTTGC
This sequence comes from Trachelus tabidus, assembly GCA_030142655.1. Lineage (NCBI taxonomy): Eukaryota > Metazoa > Arthropoda > Insecta > Hymenoptera > Cephidae > Trachelus > Trachelus tabidus. Next base: position 208,538 of record JARQTI010000703.1, read on the forward strand.
TTAATCTTTTAGTCTCCACGTGATTTTTGGAAACAATTGATATGCGACTCATCATTTAGGTCGATTACGTGATATCGTAGATCAATTACGGGAATACTTTTGCCTTATTTGTTTTCTGTCTGACGATTCAGTTACGGTACTCCTTAATCTAATAAAATCTTACCATCCAGTTAAATTTCATTAGCTAATTTAGCTATAGTTATACATACTAACATGAACGAAGATAAGTCATACTAATATGAATATAACGATCTGTACGAAGTAGGGAGATTAGCTCCATTTCGCATATCTGTATAGCATACACGATTAGCAGAAAAGTCACAAATACTTGATTCGCTAAAGACATCGAATTTTAATAAAATTTACCACGGTCAAAAATGAACTTTATTGCCAAACAATTATATCACATCCGGATTATACAATACAATTATCCGAGTAGTATAACCTTAGAAAATGTATATTTAATTTTACATTGAAGGACTGCTATTCGCACACCTTTGCGCTGCTCCGGCATAAACACATAAGCTTGTTCCTATATCAATGGTACTAGGGACTTCTACTACAGTGAAGACGTTACGTTACATTACGATATGTACCGGTGAGATATAGTGGGTTGGTTGGTTGAACTCAGACAGCTCAGGATGTTTCAGGGTGGCTCAGGGTGGCTCAGGGTGGCTCAGGGTGGCTCAGGGTAACGTGGACCCGGGGATTCGAAGGTGGATAGCAGGGAAGATGGGTGACTGAGTGTATACGTATGTTCTATGTTCTTAGCAGGAGCGTGGTTGCGAAGCCGCGTCAATACGCCCGTCCGGACGAAGGAAGAGGGTCGGAGGACGGGTTGGGGGTGAGATGGAGGTGAGTCTGAGTTGGGGGTGAAGGGGTAGGACTCCTCGTAGGCGACGTGGCAGTGCGGCGGAGGCGTGAGTATAGGTACAGATGCCTCGATGGTATGGCGGTGGTAAGTTGGGTTGGACCACGGTTTGTGAGAGGAGAAGGCGAACGACGATGGGGGAGGGGGTGGTAGGGGTTGTAGGTGGGGGTATTGGAGTATGTTGGGGTGGGTAGGGTCGAGGTCGGAAGGGGTCTGGGGGCGAGAGATCACTGCGCCGCCAATATTACTGCGAGCTCGAAGATTACCAATATCCTTGAGAGGCGCTCTAGTCCTGTCATAAAAGACGGAGCTTACGAAGATATTACCTACTACTACCAGTGAGCTTGCCCATCTCACTTTTCGCAACTTCATTTCGGAAATACTAAAAACATAGAGAAAGTGGATACGTTGGGAAGATTATGAGACATCTTTTGGCCCGAATGACCGACAGCCACTGAAGGCATCGTACCAAAATCTTTAGTGCAGTCTATTCTTTGGTTTAACCAGAAAGAATGTCTTTCGCCTTATCATTGAACCGATGTATGAAACGATAGCAGGAATTTTTATTGGTCTATATGTATATCCGCAATGTTAAAGCATTCCCTATAATGTGTTTCATTGTATGTATAGAATAACTATACTTTGTTTTTTTTTTTTACAAATATAAAATATATGTAAGGGGTTAACTTTTGTATGAACTTCGTGTCTTCCTTCTTTGTTTCGTACACGTTAAATTTTTTTATGATCATATCATTCGTGCGATAACGCGTCCCTTAATGTAAACATTTTCCCGTGTAAAAGTGAGATAAATCGAGTTAGACAAATGTCTGTACCAGCAGAAATCACGTCGGAAATATTATCGTCCGCGTCATTAGAATGACATCGAAATAGTTATTGCGTGCTGAGTGGTGTAGCGTCAGTGAAGTATATAAGCTCGTAGGCACAATGACGGGACTATTGTGGCGAAGCTTTGTACGACACAAAGCTTTAATCCGCGAGCGGATCTGCTAATGTCAACATCATCCTGCTTGCCCTCGTCGAGCCATGCGTCTGCTTGTATCCATGTACCATGTAGGTACCGTGTCGTTACATGTGTACTTTTCACGTATGAGTATGCGGCTACTCATACAGATGATCGGCTATATATCACACTAGTTTATCCATCGTTCGGCAGGGACAGAAGCCAGTCTCAATAAGCGACGCATAATCCACCCCAACTTGAATAATCTCCATTCTCTATCCATTGTATCGTTTCCTCGTGAGACCCCTAAGCGATTTCGGTACAGAATTTCCCCATGTAGGTACATATATATACACATATGTATCTACGCGTCCACGTAATGATTATTCATAGCCAAGTGTCACTCTCGATTGGTCAACATGGAGAACGTGAACGGCAACACAAATCATTTGCAGAAACGCAGAGTCCTAATGGTTAGCAAATAACCATAGTCAATCCAAGATTTAAATACAATGTCTAGGGGACTCTTTTGCATTGAAAGTCATAAGAAGATGACCCCTGTAAAATTAAGACGTCACTAAGAACCTCACTTTATTTTAAATATATGCATTTTATTTTAAGCTTTCGAAATTATTCAACGCGGAGTTTGGCCAATATAAATGGACGCAACAATACTTATTTGATTCCCTCGATTGTAAAAATGTTAATGCGAAGTCGGGTGCTTAAGAAAATTAAGCCCAATGGAAGATCGGACACTATACCAATTTCCGAAGGACATACATATGTATATACACAATGTACGCATTTTTAAGGAATTCTTTGGTAACGTCTATAAGGTATCGTTAACACAGGAATGATACGCGTACGACATAAGCGTCTCGAGCGTCTTCCGAAGATTCGAATTGAGTTATTATCGAAGAGGGCGTCAGCCGTGAAGCGACGAAAAGAAGCGCATTTTGTGAGAAGCGCTAGTCGTCACAATGTAATTACTTGGCCCGTGCGCAGAGGCCGCTGGGGATGGCGAAGCGGCGAGAGCCAGCTTATTTTGACATTCTTATCGGAGAATCAGAGTGCGGTAATCCCTCAGGCGGCGTGTGTAATCTCACCCCGCCTCTCAGCCTTCAACCCCTGGACTCCCGTCCTCCCTCCCATACTCCTAGTACACATCCTGCTTCTGCCTGCTACCCCGTATTCACCCTAGTCATGGTCCTTTCCCAACCTTCTCGTTGACTCTCCCTTCCTTTCTCTCTCTCTCTCTCTCTTTCTCCCTCTTTCTTTATTTATCTCACTCTCATTCATTCTCTGTCTGTCAGCCCCTCTCTCACGCCCTCGCATCCCCAACCTATTCTCACCCTCACACCGTTCTCCTGCTATAGTCGGTAATCTACTATTAATTGCTGCCACAAAGAAACCCCACGAGTATTCGTTGAAAGTATAACGCTGCACCTCGTCCCGTGCGCCTATACCGCTCTCTTTAAAGATAATCTGCGTTATTATTGTACGTTTTGGTTTGCATTTCCGTTACCAACCAACCAACCCAAGCCTAATCCTGTCTATATAGATAAATCTAGACACGTGGATGTACATATACATCGTGGGGTCGTTTCAAGGCGGTAGGGCTGGCAATGGATGGTTTCCGATTACACGTGCTTTCGGTCATGGAATGCATTTTAGAAACCGAACAAGTACAGTAATCACAAGAATTACATTATGATAAGATAATTGTTTTGGATTAAATTATATTTATGGCTTTCAATAATTATATCGGCAGCAATGCAATTTCAAAGATCTTAAGAAGTCGAATTGTTCTCTCTAGCCAAACGAGTATGTCGAGCGTAAGTACGAAAGTCACTATTAGATTTTATAGTTTCCGTCGTTTTTATTTGTTCTGCCTTCCGGTGTTAAACGTTCTCAATTTGATTGAAAAGACAAGAAAAAACTTGCAAAACCACTGGAAAATGAAACTTTATTAATTTTTTAAAATTATGTCGTTTACCATCAATTAGAACCGAGTTGCCTTTCTTTGGAATATGCAAATTAACGCAGATTTCAATATTCACAATACAATTTGGATTCGCTTGATAAGACAAGGACAAATATTGTGCATAATTATTTTTGTCGCGACGATCGGAGCAAAATCGCACATTTTTTTTTCCAAGGAATCTAAGTTGTACGAATAAGGTAATTGCGAGGTGAAGCAATTTAATGATGACGTAGAAAGTGCGGCCGTCACTGACAGATCCCATGGAGCCGACGTGACGCACAGGGTGTCGGATTTTACCAGAAAAGCAGACACATAGAAGACGCGCAAGGTATATTCGTCTCTCGTTAACATAATAAATATCGCGCAAACCCTTCATGGAAACTAGGCATCCGGTGATCAGAGAGCGCACGTGCCAAAACTAAAAACCCTCCCGCCGTTCGATACGTTCTTCCGTGACTCCCCGCACTACCCCCGCACTATCCCTTCACCCAAGAAGACTCGCACTTGCCCCTAATTATTGTTACACCGCACTATGCCGTGACACCTAGCTACCCTCGAGGCTTTTACGCGTGCTATTCTCGGCGAAGGATGTGCCATAGACTAAATTAGATGCAAAAGATTTTTCCCAGCGGCCGGTTCAGTTAGGTTTGGTTATGTTAGGTTAGGTCAAGTCAGATTAGGTCAGGATACAATTACGAATTTACAGAAGAACCGCGCTGCTTCATTTTGCCAGCAGGGCACTATGTCGCGAGTAAGATTAAATTAAATTTGTGTCTTGGTGCTCGTAAATTGAGCCGGTTAATTTCAGAAAATTACGAAAACACCTGCGATCTTCCCGACGACAAGTTAACATCTTTCAAAAGAGCCTCACAGTCGGCGGTTCACCCTGTGGTAGCTTGATATCCTCGCGTCGGGTTAAGATACAGGAACTAAATCGTAAGCCTCTTTAATGGCCGAGTTTTCATGCGCCGTCGACGTCTCGTGGCGATCGTCTTATAACTTGTGTTTGGGGAATAGAGCAGTGGACTTATCGTAATTAAAAGATAAGTTGTCGCCGCAAATAAATCGGATGATTAAGTCGCACTTGGACGGAACTAGGTAGCGCGTGGCACACCGACACTTGTTTAAAGTTTAAACTGCCACTTCGTATTGACGTGACGCCAGCCGTCCTGTAGATATGAGCATCAGGAGCGAATTTAAAAGTGCCGGTACTGGTGTTCCGTATGAATTATAAATGGAACGTGTCATATTTTAATGGAACATCGTTGTAAATTCGTCGGATAGATGGCAACGGGGGAGGTAACTAGTTCTAGATGTTTTTCGGACGGCTAGGATGAGACGTGGAGGTTATATTTCAGACAATAATAATTTAGACACGTGTGGGCCATACGTGCTCATGGAGAAGCATTGAGGATAGATAGACACAACAGGGACGCTCTCGGTTCTGTTCAGTTATGCTTTAAGCTTAACATATAGGAGTTACGTGTGTCGTATAAGTGAGCAACACTTTCGTTTCGGCTCGCACATGTGTCACGGATGCAACGCTGACACCTTAGCTTTAGTCTCACTCCCGTGGAGCCCTCCCCGCCGCCCCCCTCACTCCGCAGCCCCTTTAAGTCCGTTAAATATATAGGGTGGACCGGAGCTGCACCCCTTCCTTCCAGCCGACGCCATGACAGATCAAAGTATTTACGTGTCATCTTTTCGAGGAGAATCTTTTTTTTACTGGTATATTAAAAATATATGTTTTACCGTTACATCAGTGTACGAGCGCATATTGCTGTCTGCCGGTAGATTATTTTCTTCCTCGTTAACTGGTAGCAATGCTCTCCTTTATTATATAATGCTTTTTTAAATTAGACTCGGCATGGAGATTGGTGCTTTGTTGTCGATGTTAATTCACGTGTGATGAATCGAAGTCAGTTGAAGTTTAACTTGAGTTGATTGAACGTAGAGTACTACGTACGAGCACAGAGCACTGCGTCTCGCTTACCTCTTTCAACTTGTGCTCGCGTTAATTAAGTTTACAATTAACTGCAGATAATTCGTGTGCACGTTATCTGCAAGTTGAATCTTTAAAGTCTGGACGCTCGTAAAACAGTAAAAAAGGACTGACCCGTCCACGAAGCACAGAGAACAATTCGTTAATGAATCGAAGTTAACTAACGTTCGCGTTTAACTCACCGAGCATCCCGACTCGCTTCGCGGAACGAACGAATCCTTCGAAACAAAGTTAAACGTCTTCCTCTTAATTGCCTTCGGATTCCCATTATGATTGAGATCTATCGGTTCCCGAAGTGGGTCACGACGAGCTAGAATCAGAGTCCGCGGACAATCTTTAGCGTCCATCGTCCGATGTGTCTTGTCTCTGCGGCAGGAAGAGGGCGGAGAGTGCGAGAGAAAGGAAGAGACAGACGTACCATTGGAGAAATAAATAAAAGCAGAATATGCGACAGATTAAAAAATTGTATGCATTTTGATAATAAAGTCGAAGGCAAATTCGACGCGAATGCGCAGGCAACACGGAACGTTCGTGCTGGATGGGAATGGGAATGGGACTGGGAATGGGAGGGTGCAAACGGCGAATAAATACTTGGAGATGTAATCGCTGAAGGAAACAAGCGGCGGGATTGTTCAGGGAATAATTGAAAGCGCCGCTGAGCTTCTCATTCCCGTTCTCGGTGTTGGTGCCGGCGGTCCCGCTTGCACAAACTGTTGCATCGCAGCGGTAGTCCCGGCAGTGCTGTACTAGGCAGCTGGGGCATGGAAGGTAGGCAAGGTAAGTAAGGTAGTGAAGATAGGTAGAGAGTCAGGCAGTGAAGCAAGCAGGCGGCGAGACAGCCAAGCAAGGTAGTCTTGCTGATCGGATCGGAGCAGTGATCGGTGGATCCTAATGTATGCGTAATGTTGTAGCAAAGCTCCTCTCCTCATTAACGCCCGGACCAAGTGGAAGCGAGCGAGCGAGCATGCGGGTTGACAGCGTGGCTGGGGGGTCGCGGGTCGGCGGGGGCCATTGGGATTGCTACCTCACCAATATAGACCTCATGTTCTGTCCTCGTCCTCGGGCCCTTAACCGCGCGCAAATAAACTCACGCGACATTCAGATTTCCGATAATGCTCACCGCGTGCACTCCTCCCCATAGAAGATTACCACTAGGCTCTGTCCGACTCCTGCCGCGCCGCTATCCACCCACCTGCTATCCTGTCCACTGAGTATTTAAGTACTTTCACGCCTACCGAGTTCCATAAAATCCTTTCGATGCCCCCTTTGTCTCCTCATTTATTTTCCTTCGCGTTCCACAGCATTTCATATCTGTTCCTCTCAGTGCTCTTGGTCTGTTTCTTTGTTGAACAATACTATAAATCTAAAGACTCGTGGTGCTGGCTGGGTGCAAGTTCGTTTTCAGTCTGCCGGTATACACATGCGGATTCTCGTCTCACTTGAAACACAATGGCTTCTGCGACTGAGATTAACCGCGGATAATCTGCTACGTGGTCTAAAAGTATTGAAGCGGGAAGAAGGAATGAAAGCGAGGAAGGTGCAGGAAGAAAGGAACCGTGGAAACGTCGAGCTTCGTGAGAGGTGCGATATTCTTTGAAAAGCAAAAGAAATTGAAAGGGGAGGGTACGTGGAGATACTCGGCCGCGCTTTTGTACGCGAGTCAAAGACGCGGTTGCATCTTCCGTTCTCGTGATAGTGGAATGGTGTTGAGTCGTTCAATGTCGAAGAGCTTAATTACGGCAATGGATGGGGGACCGGAGGTCCAATGTCTTTGCACGTGGGTGAATGCGCAAGGTTTGTCCGGAAATGGATACTTGCTCAAATGAAATTCGCGAACCAAGGTATTTTATTGTTTTACTCGTGAATCGCGTATCGCCGTAAAGTAGCCGATGCTTCGGACGAATAGTCCTTCCGTGTTTGGGGTAGACTTTAATAATACAGAGGGAGGGAAATTGTGATCGAAGGATACTATTGGAAAGCAATACTTTAGCCGGCTCTTGAATAAATAATGGGACAATATTTTTAAAACGCCTATAATTCGTGGCCGAGTGGCTCTCCACCCTCCGATGGACCTGTATTTATCGGTCCGTGGAGTATAGCTACGCCCAGGAAAGAAGGGTGATCATTTATGGTGGTGGTGGGGCGAACTGCTCCTCCACTTTTTACTCTACAATCGGCGTATACACCAATTTCTTGGATTATTGCAGCCATTTATTTCGCTGCTGGCTTCCCGGGCAGGATACTGCCGCTTTAGTTAGTAATGATGTCCAGCTCGATCTTGCTTCTCAGTTACGTCCTAAGTTCTTCCTGTTTTTTTTTTTAGAAAATAAAATCAATCCTTAAAAGGACTTTGCTTGTGAGAGTAACTCACTTGCTTTAGTGGTTACAGTGTGAATACAATAAAATCCGTCCAATTTTTATAACTACGCACCTTACTGCTACGAGGGGTTGATACGATCAAGTATACTTTCTAAGACGTTCAAATTTTAGTGAATAATAGTTATTGCATAATATACAGTATAATCCTAACTGCTGATTATACTATACAGTGATTTTTTAAATTCAAAAATCACATTTTATATTTTTACGTGGGTGCGTCTGTGCTAGGGTTCGCTAGTCCTTCGGAATTTCTTAATCAAAATTTTATATTTTTATAGTTAGTTTATAAATAAAATGGCTATGTACTATTTTATGGCATTAACAATTGAATGTATGTTCTAAATTGTTAATCGATATTTTCAATATTTATTGTTTTAGTACTTCTTACTATGGATGCAATTTATTTTTCAACGTATTTTGTTGTATGCGCAATAGGGTACGTTTAAAAGAAATTTATTTGCAGGATGATTTCTCTCTGAAATGTGGTCAAATCTTTACAAGCTACTCCTTTTTTCGAGTGCCGTGTAGTTACTCCTGAGTTTGACCTACCCCGAGTAAACTGAGGTCTTTTTCAATCATGTTACAGCTGGACCGTAAGGTCGTACAGGTACGTTCAATTAAAAATTGACCAGTAAACGATTGAAGTACGTACCGAACTTCAGATACAGTAAATTTGCCATTTCAAGGGTCTCGAAGAGAATATTTCAATTTATGAAAGATCAATGCGACTCAGTTTAATTTCCAGCTGACTCAACCAAATCGGAGTAATGTTTTTTAATTTTACTAATAAATCATGAGCTTCACTTGATTCTTGTACTACAACAAATTAGTACAGTTGTGTAACAGAATCGCGTTAGAAAAATAACAGGCACATTAAATGGGATACTGATGTATATCTTCATTTTTATGTTACCGGTGACACTTTGTCATGAATATATGAAAGAGGTTCGAAAGTAGAAGAAGAGGAAGAAGAAGAATAAAGCGAAACAGAAGAAGACAAAGAGGTAAGAAAAGTATCGCAGTAGAGAAATAAAGAGGAAGAATTATCGTGATCTCGGCGTGAGGCAGCCTGCAGGCCTCACATATTCCTCGTTAAATTATACCACCTTCGTCTCTTTACGATTTCGATTACCTATAAACTTATCTGGCTTTCTATTCCATTGGTATGTATAAAGCGGATGGACCGGCTACTTTCTCGAGCCCGCATTGGATTGTGTGAAAGCAGGACGCACTTCTTGCCATGCAGCGAGTAATCGTATTATTATACTTCCCGTTGTGCCTTTGATGCGTGGAAGCTGTTAGGCTTGAGAGTCGAGAGGTTGTGGCATCGTATGAATGGGGTCGAAAAATCTTGTGCAAATGATTCCTTTTTTTCTTTTTCTTTTTGTTATTCATGGATCGCTCCTGACTGGCACGTTTCCTTGGGCCAGAACGTCCTAAGCATCGCTCCTTAATTTCCCCCGCTAAGCTCATCAAAGACATACAAATTCTTCGTGCCAATTTCGATCAAAGTCTCGAACTCTCGAATCTGGAAAATTCGCGTCTTGCTCACTCGATCCGTCTCGATGAAAAAGGGATTTCAGGTCGAACGAGTTGCACGCTTGCGGCTATTCAACCGAGTTTCGCATTTGGACATGCAAAGCTTATGCTGACACTGACTTTATACAAAACGATCGCCTAGCCATTCTGGGAAGCTGCGTTGATCAGTTGCATTTTGATTTTCCCATAGGATTCTCTGGTGAGTTTAGCTTTATCTAAGCTTTTCTCCTGATATACTCTTTCTCTCTCTGTTTATCATTGTCTCCACTGCCCTCTCTCTTATCTCTCTTCTTTATCGGATGTCCTGCCCTCCCGCAATTACGCCCTCCTACGGCATCTTTAACGCTTGCTAGGACTTTGTAGGAGGACACTCACACAGTCGTATCCGTCACATTGACTACAAGATGTCGGAATACGTTAACTTCAATTTCGCAGGAAGCAGCCAGTAGGCGCGGATTATGTCGTACTGTGGCAACAGCTTCCGTCATTATTATCATCATATCTCTGCTAGACATCAAAGACTTATCTCTTTCACTCACTCTCTCTTTCTCCCCCCCCTCTCTCTCTCTTTCTCTCTCTCTCTCTCTCTCTCTGTCTCTGTTTTCGTCTTCGTCTTTCTTCAGTGATCTCCCCTTCTTTTTCTAGTCTCTTCTCACTTTGACTTTCCGGGTTACCTATTATGCTCCTTTTCTCTCTCTCTCTCTCTCTCTCTCTCTCTCTCTCTCTCTCTCTCTCTCTCTCTCTCTCTCTCTCATTCACTCTGTCCGTTTTCCTTTCTCTTATACGTATATAGTTCAGGGTCCAAACTTCCAAGAAATGACCATTTGTATATTAGATTGAGATTCCTGGAGAATCTGCGCCTCACCATGATTACATCATTTCCCATGAATGCGAATACGCATTTCTTTGAAGAATAGCAATTTGCAAATGAAGCTCGATAGACCCTTTATTAAACGATTGATAATTATAAAATAAATAAAATAAATCTTACTTCAAATCAGTATGTTGTCTGTCTTAAAGACAATAAAAAATTCTTTCCTCGAATGGATTAACTTTTCTAGGTGACCCTGGGCCAACATATTCTGCTGTTCCATGAACATTACAAGCCGTCTACTAATCACGACATTCGTGTTGATCACTATGGAACATTGAAAACTTCAATGTAAAACAATTTTCCTTTTCTTCCGTCCCAGCACGAAATCCCGTCAAGACTAATTGACAACCGGAAGATATGATTAATGAAAAACAGGCGGCGCCAGTTCTTTTGCCATCTAAATCGGGACGCAACTCGCGCGGAACTTCTAGTTCAAGGTGGTGCGCAGTGGAACCAGCAGTACGATGGGGTGAAAGGGTGAAGCGCCGAAGGGGTGGCATTGCTTTCGAAGCGTGTGTGTATTAAGAGTGGATGACAATAATTCCACGCGACGCAAAACGAAGATGAAGGCATTGTATTAAAGTACGCGTCTGCGTCCTTCGGTATTCTTAGCCGCGTCTGAAGAATAACATTATAAGAGAGGAGGGCAGGAGACAAACACATGTTGCACACTCGGCCGCTCTTGGCTCCGTTGGCTCCATTGGCTTCGTTGGCTCGTATGGGGACTCGCAATGTAACGTAAGACTAACAACACAATGGAAGCAACAGCTGCATGATAGATGTTTCCAACCGGCCGGCCAGCCGACCGAACGGCCGACCGACAGACCGATTCCTCCTTCTTTTACTCGTTCCGAGGGGATCCTCGCCCTTCTCGCGAAGCAAGCCGATTTCTTTGACTCGCGCGGACCGGTCGTTATCGCTGCATTCAAGCGAGGGAGCTGAGACAAAATGTGAAAATGGAATTACGATACCCGACTACCAACACGCATGGTACTTATGGAGCAGTCATTATCGCCGCGTATCGCTCGTAAAACCGACGTAGCGCTACGAAAAGTCCATTTGGTTGGATCGCGAAAAACCGGTTTTTGGTACAGCCAGCTGGATGAGCCGCGTTCATCGCGCTGCGACGGACAACAATTACATCCGTTTGTGTTGGCCATTGTCTCTGGACATTACATGCATTATTAATTCTTTTTTTTTCCTATTTATTTTTCTCCTTCGAAAAAAGTGCAGCATTCTACAGCCACATACGCGTCGCTCAAATTCAACATACCGAACGAAGTCTTATTGATACAGGAAGAATATTTACAAGACTTTTATGATAGCAAAGAAGCACATATAACATTCGCCAGAAAAGTTTAAAAACGAAGGCTAAATCAACTGTGGAAATGGTGATACTGTTTAGTGGTACATGATTAGTTGTAAAATGTACGCACCGAGTGGGGACTCCTAAGGGTTATTGGTTAAGGTGCGAAGAGGCAGTGAGTAGAGACTAGACGTACAGTTCGGAGTCGAAGTCTGGGTTGGGGGTTGTGAACAAGGGGAGGATGAAATTGTGGAGGGGGCGAGCGAGGGGATAAGGTATTCGCCGCGCGGCTATCCTCGCATTCATTCGCCGCACCATTGTCATCTATTTATTCGTACAAATCCGTGGTTATAATAGTTTAATGCTCACATTCATCGCGGCGGGCCATTGTGCTTGGCTGGTACGTTAGTCCTTAAGACGCATGCGCGCCCGCGTCCTCCGACAAGGGGCTTAGTCGTTCTTCGTGCGAGCGAACCTCGTATGGAGTCTCAGAAGTCGAAGTGGCCTCCAGATCTCCGGGTGTATCCCTCCGCGAGATGCGGGAACACCGCGAGCAACACGCTAAGTCCTTGTAACTAATTAATCTCCGCATGGAAATTCTTCTCGCCTAAACGGACTATTGTAACGTCTTCCTTTGGTATGGGAGATGCGCATTGAAAAATGACTCTTCCCCCGCTCGCCACACCGTATCCTGCCCCCGTTCTCCCCTCGGAATCCCTTCTCCATTTCCTGCCCCCCGACTCAACATTCTCGACTCTTAAATCTAGACTCTCAACTCGGTGAGCTGCTCTTCGCGTCGCGTCCTTCCTTTTCTGTTGTTCGTTCGCCATTTACCGTTCTCGTAACGTAGCGACGCCGGTGGCAACGTCGATGACGATAGTGACGGTAGCGACGGTAGCGACGGTCACGGCGGCGACGGTGGCGGCGACGGCGGTGCGGTGACGGCGGCTGCACCGACTGTAACTGTATTATGTTTAGACGCGCCACAATGGGTAATGCCTCATGGGCTGCGCTTTAGTGGCAATCTAACGCTCTGTATGCCGGTCTCTGCACTGACTGAATACACACAGTTGCGAGCCGAGGGTCTTTGTCGATGCTCAAAGAGCACAATGTCCATAGTCGGAGCAACAATGGGCTCTCCGCAACTGGTTAATATCAAGGTTATGTCAAGGGTAGTCTCTGCGATAGTCTTCGATGCTTTGGCTTCGACGATCGTTTCTTGGGGGCAGCCATGGGTGCTTGGTCGGACGCCTTGGAGCGAGGGTGCCCGGGGCTACGTTTCGTCGGCCGGGGCAGCAGCCGGGCGACCAGCGAATCGCGGTTCTGCCCCCACGTGTCACGCACGTCACTTAAGATAGCTCGCGGCTACTCTCGTTCTTATTCCTCTTCTTCTTCTTCTTCGACAAACTAACGGATTTTCTCGTGGAATGCGGTTGCGTCGCGTCGTCTCGATAAAATCTCGAGACGCTTTTTCTAAACATCCCCCAAGAGTTCATTCCCTCCACCCTGATTACGAGGCTCCCGCGGGCTTCTCGTCGTATCTGTCGATTCGCCACTAGACAACGATAAACTGTGGAGTCGTGCGGTAAAACGAAAGCGAGCGTGACGTCACGTCTCGATAAACCAGGAGCCCAGCAGTGCTTTCGGGACTAATTAAAAAGCGTATGGTTCCTTAAAAAAAGTGATGGTCCTTTGGTCGATTCGCAAACAAGGCTGCATCGTGCGGAGCGGCGGATTCAAAGGGGAGGTCTCGAAGGGCGAGTGGGTGAGTGGGTGGATAGGCAGTCGTAAGGGAGCAGAGAAGGGAGAGAGGGTTCGGAAAGGGGGAGTAACAGAGAGATTTTGTTCTCTGGGGAGCAGTCAAAGCGTGTGGCCCTTGCCATGACGATCTGAGCATCAAACGCGCTGATGCTTTGCGGCGACGGGGGTAACACTGTGTGTACACTGTGTACGTATCGGCCTACTTACGATGCGCTCCGACAAGCCAGCGTATAATCATACACCTTAATGCTTCGGTTGTTGTTGATGGGGGGTGCGCGGGATAGTATGAAAGGATCGAGCAGACCGAGAGACGGAGATAGAGAATTGGCGCTCTTTACGTTATTTCTCTCGTTAAGTCTGATTTACGTGTACGCACCTATTATCCTCATTTTACGCTGCTTCTAAGATAAATTTTTAATTGCTCCCTAAGTAGTTGCTATTATTAACTACTCTTCGCGATAACTATTGATCGCGTTATATCCGATATTCTACATCGAACGATACGCTTGTACGATATATTTATAATATTTTACAATGTGTGGATAAGACTGATCAAGAGATAAAAATCTGGATAACAGCACGATGGTAACGTTGGGTAATTACATGAAATTTAAAGATTAACGAAAATATTAAACAAGTGAATGAATAACGCATCGTTAAAATTTTGATATATTATTTTCCTATGAAATTATAATATTCATTCCTCTTTGCTATGCACGTCATGAAGAGTCGAAGGTATTTAATTTATAAATTTTACGTGCGACAAAAATGCCGGGAAATATGAAACACAAGATTACCCTTTGCAGTGTCACGTGCAATAGATTTTCTGACGAAAGATTACGCAGAAATGTTCGACATTTTCCTTGCAACGAAAACATGGTGCACGGTGTATAGTGTGTCGCGTAAGCACGGGACTTCGAGCATTTCCAACAGTTTGAACCATCGAAGGAAAACGTGGCACAAGGTGGTAAGGCAGAAGGGCTCTCGGTCCCCGAGGGAGCAGCAATTTATAAATAATTGAGCTGAGTCCGGTAAAAAATGAATTACGCGTCCCTGTACAATATGAGGAGTTGCTTTACAGTAAAACGAGGAGGGGACCCCGGAGACCTCAGTACACCAAGAAGGCCGATATAGGAGTAACATAAGCCGCATCAATTTTGCAATTGGAGAATTTTATGTCGCGCAGCTTCCATATATTATGGATGAACGACTGCTGCCCCTGTGTCTCCGGTTTGCTTTGCTCTTTTCATATATCCGCTACGCTCACCTACCTTCCTTGTTTTTCTATCCTATTTTCCGCATTTCTCTGATCCGATCACTTTTTATTACCAGCTGTCCAAGAATTAGTAAGCATTTGCTACGACTTCGTATTGACTCTCTGTACGTGGCAAACGTACAGGTATACTCGACGTATAGCCACGCTTCCCAGTAGCCCGGTTCCACGAAAATATTGACTAGGTACTGCCAAGTCACGATGAACGAGCTGAGTGCCTCTCGTTTACTTTTAGTGAACGACACAATAGAATTCTGTATCGTGATCATTTTTTTTTCTTTTACACTCTACCTCTATATGCTTCAATGAAGCGCGAGTGTTACATGGTTATACGGCTACCGAACGATAGTTAGATTTGACTTTTCGAATTAGCGATAAAATTTCATTACTCGTTCCTTTATTCGTTAGTCGCGTTAGTAGATTACACGAAGTACTGAATTTCTTTTGAAAAATAATAAGGTAGTCTTCTACCTTCCGCTTTGAAATTAAGAAAACAAATAGCGAAGCAGCGATAAGAGATAAAAGCAAAGCTAATACAGTATGCTTCTGAAGATAAAGCTGGTAGGTAATGCATTTGGCTTTCACGCAAACATCATTTTTTATATCCCCATTGCTGGAGCCCGGTTGGGGGTGGGTGACTGTGGGGGGCGGAACCCGTAGCGGATGACGGGGAGGGAAATGAGTTCAACTGAAGCGAGTAATCAGGCAGACATTATTTCCCTTTGAGTCGTGCCATGTTTTAATACGAAGAAAAATGTATAAGCTGCTTGTGTAGTTAGACTCTTCTACCCTAACCCACGTCCCCCAGCACAGTCACCCACCCCCCTCAATTCGGTTCTTTTCTTTTCTTTGGCTGATCACTTGCAATCGACGTTATTCCATCCAATCCCCTTGATTTCGCTGACGTCGTAGCTAAAGTGCCGAGCGAAACGTAACCAAGGATAAATCGACGTCTCTAAGGTCACCTACGATTGCATAAGATCAGCACGACTACCTTCGGACAACAGTTTACTACGACGCCTATCTTATTAATTAAATATTATAGTTAGTCCACCCACGTTACCACTTTGTTCCGTTAGGTGAGTGACAACATATTCACGAATTCTAGTAATTTGTGATACAGACGACACGACGTTGTATAATACGAGTGACATTCTTATCGTTCCGTCATTTGTTTATTTTTGTTTTAATTGACAATTACGTATAATTTGTGTCGGGCAGATTGAACAAAGTGAGCCGCTCAAAGAAATATAGTAGATTAATTACTAAACAATGAAATTTTAATTGTTGATTACTTTAAATCAAATTACTATCATGTATATGTCTTTACTTAAGGAAATTGATATTCTCATTGGTATTCCCATTTTTTGGAATTTAGTTAAATTTTATGATGCCCTTCTTAGGATGGCCTAGATGTCTTATTTTCTCCGCATTTTCTCTAAATTTAAGAATGTTCCATATTTTTTTTGGTTTTCCCTACAGTGCATTCTGTGATGTGTTGTACGTAAAATTGTACTATGTAACCAATTAAAGCATACTAATTAAAACTGAGGAAGGTATGATGTTTAGTAATTAAGCCAAACTACTATTAAGCAGGAGTTCAAGTGATCGCATGGTGTATACTATGTCTGACTGTGAGTGTTACTTCCAATCGCTGTATTAAAAAATATAATTAACTTACAAACTTTACGTCCCGATCCGATTCTAATTAAAGAATGAAATTTTTAAGTGAACGATAAAAAATGGTCTTTTCTCATACTGTAAAATTTCTCAAACGTTCTATCTAGCCGCTTTTAAATTATGCCGTCATAGGTGGAAAAAGGTTTTCCACAGAATTTCTAGAATAGAAACATTTTTTCAAACTCGTTCTCGACGAATTCAGTCTCCTATATATTAACTGAAATCTCTACACTTTCACTGGTAATTTTGAACTACAAAAAAAACTGTGAAAAAGAGGTGATGTGTCTTTGTCGGGCATAATTACTATTCCATTGCACATTAACAGTACTTTTAATACCAGAACGAATTACATAGATCTTGGGCAAACGGAAAATACTACTATTCACCATCGAACTATATAAAATAGTTGCAAGAGTAAAAAATTAGGATTCTTACTATTCAATGATATTTTTAAAGATATTGATTTATTGAACAGTAAATACTACAACAGACATATGAAATGCACCAGTTGTGCCAGCAGAACCAGTAGGGTATTTCTCTTGTCTTTATTTGTACTGTGCAATATAGTAAGTAAAGGCTGTAGGGGCGAAGCATCTAAGGGCCACCTCCTCCCTGGCATAAATATAATAGAGTGCCATCAATGTGACACTGACGTCAACACCAGATTAGAGTCCACGAAAGAATGTGTATGTACAACTACTATTGCAAAGCAGGTTACCGTAGTCAATGAACATTGTCAGTATTCTTTGTTTTCATTACTCATTATGTTTCATATGTATTTTTTATATTCCATACGTTACCCTAACCGATATTTTTCTGTTATTACGAAAGCGGTCCTGGGATTTCTTCGTTATCGACGCAGTATCACGTGTACCACATTCAACGTATGCTACACATAATTTTCTTACTTCCGCCCTAGACAGGGAGGAGTCCTAAATAGTTCTAAAGGGACGAACAATCGATGGCCTACACTTAAAGAAAGACGGCAGACCTGCCCTTTGAAAATAGAAATCCTCCTCCTACAATTGCTTTTTCATTGTTAAAAATGCTAGTCTCGTTAACCATAAACTTTGGGTCAATCCTTGGCTTTATTCACAAATTGACAAGCAGGCTTTGACCGAACTTAGAAATGGTTAAATCCATGCGCTGGATAATCTCCCTCTATTGCGTTGCACCGGGATAGTCTATTTTCTTGGCAATCAACGTGTTGCGTTCCTATGGAAGTACAGTCGTACGTAGACACAGTTAACATGACAAATGACAATGTCGCGCCTAGAACGAACTCACGAGTCTCAACTATCTCAAGTTCTCGTGCACTCGACGTTCACGACTCAGCATCACCCGAGGGTGGAATCTGCAGGTGGGCGTTAACGGAAACACATCGCAGGAATGAGTTACCGATGTTTCAAGTAGAATTTCTTTTTTAATGGATATTTTTAAAAAACGTCGCTTATGCCCCCCCCCCCCCATTTACAACCAGCGAAATCTATTTCATGTTTTCTTTTTTTTTTTTCTTTCACACGAGATTTCACATTTATCTGTGTTCAATGCTTGATTTTATCGTTGATACGAATATGTATATGAATATGTAAAATGTATGTTGACCTTCGGTATTTTCAGTCTCAATCTTTTAATCTGCAGTTCCTGGAGTGACTAGATATTTCGTATATTTGTGAACTAACCTAACTGAGTTATTGGGACATTTAAGAAGCACTCACAGATATAGCGGATACACCATTGATTCAACTATTTGACATTGCTGCAACAATGTACCTAGTAAGATGGTAGGAAATTGCTTTACGGATGATCGTCGAACTACTGTTTATAGAAATAACCGAAAAGTGAGAAAAACGCAAAATCTTAATGCACCTGTTGGAACCTTGAACAGACACCGCCCTAACGTTCGTACGAGAAAGGGACAGGACCGGAAAAATATGTATGTCTGGGGTGTTAACGAAGACTTTAGGATTTCGGGTTTTCATTGCAGTTTATATATACAGTTGTCGCCTGTCGACGATCGTGACCTTTCTTCTTTTTTTTTCATTTTTTACAGATTGTCTTATTAGTTTTTGAAATTTACTTACTACTCTTCGTGTTCGCAAAAATTAACAATAGCTCCTAATATCGAACATATAATTCGAATGTATTTTATCCGAAAAACGCCACGAGAGCGATAAGATTAACGAGCTATCTCTGACTCCTTTAAAATTGTATGTTTTACCAATTTTTATTGGACAGGACAGATACGCGATACGACTATATTTACAAATATGAGACGGTCGAGAGATACTTGCAACCGAACATTATTTGCGCAGTCTACGTAGGCAGAAATGAGTCAATATCTATAGACCATGTGTGATCGTGTCTATGGGAAATATTCTTGTGCGACACTGCTAGCTTCGGATGCAGAGCTGTTTACTGGCTGGAAAAGTGCGGTATAAAAAATATTCGCACCTCGGTCAATCCTTCTTTTCCCATATGTTTCAGAATTCGAAGTATATGCAACCACAGTAAAATTTACGTGTAAGGGGAGTATAAAGAAAATAGTCTATTAAAAAAATATGTAAAGGAGTGAGGAATTAACGAAGGAAGTATTGTGAGTGAGTACAGAATGAGGAACCGCGAAAGATCAAGAGAGATCGGTAATTGTGAGGTTCGACGTTCGACAAAGCGTAACATGCCGATTGACATGCCGAATGAATCAAGCCAAATTATTCAAGTCGAGCTCATTAATCCCAGTCTTGCAAACCTGTAATTTAATTCTCTTTTACGCAATTTCGTTCAATCGCGGTTTCCCGTTCGGACACTGCGAAACCAGTGCCAGTTTACGGAGTGCCTACTCAACGGGTGTTCTCCCGCGAACTCACCCCTGGACTACTGCGTAGGGATTTAATTGCGGCACGAACTCCGTGCGTGATTGCCTTCCGCACCTTACGAAAATAATGAAGCTACTGTCGAGGAGCAACGATCTTCCCGTTCGTTAATCCCAAAGCTGCGCCGTTCATCGCGAGTCGTCGACGAAACTCACCGACGATTATCTCGCGTCTTTTGTTTTACTGAATCGAAAAGGGAGGCAGCCGCGCTTTTGTGAAGTTATCGATGCCCCCATCAGCGACAACCCACCGTAGGGTCACAACCCCCCGAGGAAAGATGCAACGGGGATGACTATGATAAAGATCGCGAGTGCTAATCCGGAAAAGAGGAAAATTCTCCTTTGGTCTCGTGGGAAGGAAGACAGAAGCGCTAAGAGTTAGTAGGAAGAGATTCGAAAGAACCGTGACACGTTGGTAGCAGAATGTCCATCGTCGGTACACTTTTCACGGAGTCACCCCGTATATCGCATGGGAAAATAAATCTTGTGGACACTCACCGGGAGGGAGACTGGACACTGGACGCTGTCACCGGACACGGGTTGCAGCGACTGCAACAGATCGCGTGCATGAAAGAGAGGACGGCTATCAATGGCTGCATTATACAATAGCAGTGGTAGTATACACCTATACTATGCCAAGTGGCTCAGCTGAACAGACAGGGTACACTATGCTCCCAGAGTCCCAGGTACTCTCCTGCTCTCCTCTCTACCCACAGCCACACTGGCGCACACGGACCAAACGATACAGAGAAACAGACCTACCCGACTGCTCCACCCTGTTCTCAGGTTTGCTTTGCAACAAGCATTTTGCCGATTAGATATCACTACACATGCAGTGGATTTGATTTGAGCGCATCCGATTATTGTACGCTTTACGCTTCTCCCCCCCACCCCCATGATCCTCTCCCACTCTTTCTCTCTTTTCTTCTGATACACAACACGCGCGCGCAAACACACACATACACGCTCTATTTTCTCAAGACGGTCGCACTCGTGCATTCGCGCAACAAGCTAGACCACCTCGCCTTCCTTGGACCGCCTTCCGGAAATCGATAGGGACGTTACTACAAAATGTTAAGCAATTCAAGCATTTCGTCTCACCTTGCTTCTATTCCCCTTCCTTCCCTGCTTCCTTTCCTTCGATCTGTGATCGCTTCGTTCCGCTGCTTACCTCCCGATAACACGCCAAGAGACTTGAGTCGACTCGCGCGATTGCCTCGGATTACTCAACGAGTGGAAAGGGCTAACGTGAGCAAGCAAGAAGTAGCTGCCTGCTTCAAGTCTTTTCTGACCTCTTCCTGGGATTTGAAAATTCAATTTATCCGGAAAGTGCATAACTGTCGTTACGGATAACGAGTCGGTCGAGAGTTATAGATAGCACGTGAGACTTAAAAATAATAATATTAAGTATATGTTTTCCAAGATGGTTGAACGGGTATGGAATGACACTTGATACGTTCGCAGCAGATCGTTGTTCTTGGTCGCTCCAGTCATCCAAGAACTTCTTACAACGTATATATGCACATGAAACTGAGAACAATGATTCGACTGTACGTAGTAGTTTTTGTGCTATTCGTGGCTTTGGATTTAAGAATTTTGCAACGAAGCTTCGGTATCTCTGACACCGAGTAACCTCCTTAGCTTCCGTTGACTTTGGGCACCAGACGACGTCTGTCTCTCAATAATGCCTTCGTCCTCACCGAGGGCAGAGCAGGAGATGATTGTAATGCCGCGCTGAAGGCAGGTAGCCTGTGCTCTATTAATAGCACGGCTCATGAATTCACAGGGCGGAGGTGAAGGGAACGGGACGGCGCGGCACGTGGGCGTTCCAGGGTGCAAGAAGAGCGAGTTGGTACGGTGGCTCGTGTACCTACACCGAGGACTCTCGGACTAACAGAAAGCACGAGGCGTGAGACGTGCAGACTCCTGTGAGCGATGTGAAGCCACGTCGTAGCTTCGGAGCGTCAAGAGGATCAAGAGAGTGGCGATGGAGAGGGGTTATGGGAGAGAGGGCGGCGGCGATTGTGGAGGGAAGTGCCCGGCGGAGGAGGAGGAGGAGGAGGAGGAGGGGAGGGAGTTGAAGGCGGCAGCGGTGGTGGCGGTAATCGGTTCGGAGCATGCAATCGGTCAGGTAGGAGTCCGGTAGGAGAGCTGCTTGCCGGTTGGAAGGTAGTTGGAAGGATGCTGGAAAGTCCGAGTGGTGGCGGCACGGCCGGTGTGGTGGTCAGGTGGCTCGCAAGGACGCGGCAGGCCGTTCACCCGTTCACCCGTTCACCCGTTCACGCTCGCTCCCTGGTCACTCTGTTGCCCGGGCCGCCCGATCTTCACTACACTCTTCCGACCCCCCGCTCGTCTACTCGATCCAACCTTCTGTTCTTCGTCTCCACCGCCAGAGCTTACTTTACACTCGACTAAATTCGTGACCGATACCTGCTGCCTCGCATCTCTCCGTATCGTCTCTTCCCTTTCTCAGTAGCCCGGAACCTGAGTGCACCGCAGCACCGCAGCACTCCAGCACTGCTGTACCGGTCGGTCCAGCGACTTGAGTTGCGCTGGTTTGGATTTGTCAGCCTATCGCGTGTCATTGGATTTTGGGAAAATCATAATAAATAATCTTAGGCGTTCTTCCATCTTGGGAAAGGCAGATCCTTAAACGATATTGTGAAAAAAAATTGAGGCGATCATGAATATGGAACGGTGCGAGTCGAACGATGGGTCCAGCGGATGTCGAGGGCAAGAGATCTTCGCCTCGTGAAATCAGTGAGTCAAGTGACGTCATGCGTGACGTATAATGGAGGTTGTATTCTCGAGAGGGTTTCGGCCGGGGGTTGCAGCGACATGGCCGGGCAGACAGGGCCCCCCGCGGCGAACTAATAACAGAGTTTCCCGGCTGCTCCGTGCATGCGCTACCGCAGCAGCGGCACACGTCGGGCAGGTAGCTGATAATCCGATGGCTGTTATTAGCTTTCTTTTCGTAATATTTGCCCTGTCACCAGCAGGAAATAAGAAATTCGAATCACTTTGTTAGTAAGCACAATGTTGCCGCTCTTCGGCGCGGTAGTCTCGAGGGCTGAGAAGTCGATTGAACAGAAATTGAATGATTGGGGCGCGCCTCGAGGGCGCTTGATTGTTCATTCAAACAACAATCGTAATTGCGTTACGCTCTGCGAGGGGGTGAACCCGAAGAGCGAACGACTGAACGAGAGAGCGACTGCCGGCTCGTCCGATGAGAACTAACAGAACGCGGATCTTGACGCGTGCTTCTGCCTTCCTCTGACCCCTGTTTCCCCTTCCCCATCCACGTCCACGTCATACCAGTGCCTCTACTTCTGCCATTACCTCAACCGCTGCCCTTGTCCTTGCTCCTGCCCGACTCCAGCCACCACTGAACACCGCACCAACACCGACACCTCCCTCTTCATCTCGCGGTGTGTCCGTCCAATGAGGCGGTTCACTCGCCAAGTGGGCAAACTCGAGCACTTTTCAACTCCTCGATCTTCCACTCGGCCGCCGGCGCGCTAACCTTATTAGAGCAGATTCGAATCGTTATCCCACCGGGCACGTTCGGAATCGCTGCTCCGCCAACTACTGTGCATTGTGTTCCGAACGGTCCAGGCTTGCACGTTCGTTAATTGAATTGCGAACAGAGTGCGTTCCCGATTGCCAGCGAATTACAGTTGCATGCGAATTTACGAGGAACACCTGATTGGTGCAAAGTCCGAAAAAATGACGGATACTTAACATGCGAAATTATCGAAAGACCCGCTAGAGAGGCTGCCGTTGAAAACGATTATTGAGGACTACAAAGTACCAGTAACATCCCCTTCATATCTCGAGAGCGAAACGACATATGTTAATTCAAGGAGGTATGACATCAGCACATCAGGTTCAAATAAGCAGGTTCAATTTGCAAGTTGCGCTACTCTCTTGCTCGCGGATATAGTATGTGTTATACACAATGCGTCAATATCGCGAGTACCGTATGACGCTTGACCAACACAGCGGCTACTTTGGTGTGACGGAAAGGAAGAGGCACGGGAAACTAATGATTTGCTTAGTTAATATTTGTCCAGTTATATGTTCGTTTCAAGGCGCTTCCAAAATTGAGGTTGACGCATTGTCACTGGCTTCTTTGTGATTAACATAATAATGCAAACACAATGACACAACACTTATGTTGGGTTTTGTTTGACCAGGTGAAAATTCCACGATGGTCATGCTAAATTAGGTGCGTGCTGACGCGATGCTTATAACACAATACGACGAGCACGCTCTTCTAATGCAATTAGAAGAGAATAAATTGCAAAGACGCGTGCTCCATCGTTAACTTCACGGCCTTTACTTTGCATCGAAACTTTCAAAAATTCTGGGATAATAATGAAAAGTGGTGACGGCATTACCGACAGAGCGGTAGCACATTGGAACCAATTGTGCGGTAACAACTTCCGGCTTCCATTACTGACCAAACTCCTAAGTTGAGGTTGAACAAGTCGAGATCAATGATCAAAGGACACTTTTTACCTCCCATTGAATCTGCTCGATTCCTGAGGCGAACCTACACCGGAGATTTCTCATTTCCAGGTAATTAATTTACAATGACCGGGCGAAAGGGGAGCTAATCCTTCTTTCGAGGGTTACTTACGGCCACGAACCAAGACTTTTTGTGGCTACCGTGGTTGCCTTCGATTATTCAAAACAATAAACGTCGCGTGCAGTCGATAATCGATTGATGCTTTAAATGACGTTAGCCGACGTTTCCATCATGTGTCTACAGCTTGGATAAAATGGATATCTTTGTCATTTAAAGTTTTACTTATTTTTGTCTGATTAATACTAACTGTCGTAGTCAACAATTTTTTTTAGTAATCTCGAATCGTTAGTTAACGACTTCAGGATGCATCTGATCGACAGTTACAAAATTTATGTGAACGTAGTCGCAGCGGCTTTCGACTGACGAGAATAATTTGTGTACAGGCGGTTTATGAAAAATTGTGAAATAAAAGGAATTGTGAGCGTATGAGAGGAAGCTAATAATCGGACTCTTGGCACCTGGTAGGGTGCACCCTATTGCTTGGAGGGTTACACAGCTGTACACGTTGCTAATTGCTGTTACAAATGCCGTGACGCGACTCCACTGGATAGACGGGACTCTTGATCGTAAAAATAATTGAAAATAGGAGGAAAGCGCACAGAAAAAAGTTGCCGGATGTATGCCGGAAAATGACAATCACTACGATGGATGGATCGGAACGGAATGGTCCCTGTCTGACGTCAATCTGGTGAGGAGGCGGAGAAGCAGGAGGAGAAGGAGGATGAGGACTGGCGAAGGGTGATTTGGTTCGTGGACGGGGAAAGGGGGAGGGGGAGGGGGGGCGGCAAAGGGTATTTCACTCTCTGTCCATTTTCAGCCAGTCTCAACTAGCAGACGTTCCGGCATCATATTCTACACTTCCATAGCCATGCAAGGGCGAATCCCCTTTCATGCTGAGAACATTGGGGTCAGCGTAGCGTTCCATTGCAAACCGTTGATGACGTTTTTACTCTGGCAGGCATCTCTTCGTTTGAGCCAATCACATCCTCAATTGTTCCCGACGCGAACCCTTTCGAGTACACAATTTTCACCCAACTGGATTTCATGATATTCATTCGTTTGACGAATTTGAGTTTCTTGAAATATACTAATTCAGTATTATCCATAATTAGCGATCAACCGGACTTGAAATAAAAGTATTGCAAGGTGATGTAAAGGACAGCGAGAAAGGAATAAAAAGGATCGTAAGAAGAGACTAATACCGATTGGCCCCCGTACAATACCAATGCGAATAAGTTTTTACCCAGTGGAGATGACTCGTTAAAGATATTGAACAGTATATCAAGAGATATTTCTGGAATGAGTGTAAGCGGGAAAAGCCGTAGATGGGTCCGAGCTCTCCTTATTAGTTATTAGTACTCATTCGAATAGGGGCAAACAAAATGGTTTACAAAAATGGGAGCAAGAATAGTGGAGCAACTTGAATGGAGGCTTTGAATTACGGAGGTCGCTTGTTTCTGTGAATGCATTATATATATATATATATAACTATAATATATATATACATATATATGGCATTTCTGTATATAAGTACCGCGTCCACAAGTATGCATATATACATATAGGCGCCAGGCAGCCAGCCAACCAGCCAGTTCGCCAGGCAGCCAGCTAGCCTACATACCCACCAGCCAGTCACCAGCCACCAGTCAACCAGCCAGCCGCAGCAGCTTCTGTCCCTGGAGCGTTTCTCTACTCTGAAAGCTCTCACGAGCGAGCCCTGTCATCTTCTCAAAAGAATAATGTCTCTTTGAAACATTAGCAATTCTATGATTACCGCCTTTATTTACCGAGTCTCGCTCGTTTCTTCTATGCGTCGCGAAAGATAATGTGTGGTGGCTGCCTTGTTACAAAATACTTTAATTAATGACTCCTCGGAACAAATTTACCTTTATTATTAGCACATTTACGGAGCGGTGGCAGTCTTATGTATTTGCAGTCACAAAGAAGCCATTGTGGACATTCATAAAGGGCGCCTGTTCACATTGGATTTAAATAATTCAATTCAACGAATGCTTCCTACAGCAACGCCGTGCACTGCCTTTAGCGAATAGGAAGATTCACGTAGTGGAACCTTTTCTTCGACGCTAGGAGCGTCCTTGCGTCTTATTTCCTTTGCGCGACCTTTTCTCTTCTCTCCCCATTACTTTTCTTTGCTCGAGCTCCTTCTTTTACCTTTATTTCTTACTTTCTCTTCTTTTCACGTGTGCCAGACTCGCGGAAGATTCTCTGGCTGACAAAGACTGGCGCCTATTAAACTTTAAATGTCCCGTCAAAATGCCCATCACAGCCGATCGTGTCAACGAATTAAATGCAGGCTGCGCCACTCGGGACACGGATTAATTATCTTGCCTGTTCCGCGTGTACCCGCGTCAATTATTTGTCTACCAGTTTCGATTGCCTTTTATTCGTGTTTGACGTCGTGACCACAAGACGACAAACTTCTTTGAGCTCTGCTTTATTTTCAGCCACGTGAGCGATCGTGCCATCGTTTTACTTTAATCTCGATCCACATGTTTTTGTGTATATATACATATATCATAGAAGGAAATGAACCACGTTTCAACAATGATGCAACTTCAAAAGAATTTATCAAATCTACTTTAAATATAGGTTTATTCGTGTTTGTAATTGGTCCTCATAAATTACTCCTCTTTCACAATTCATCCAGGTTCGGTGGGGCTTGTGTACTTTTCGTCAAGTAGTTACATCTCCTGGTGTGAATTATCAAATGCTCAACTACAATTTCCACGTGTACATTGTACGGGTCCCTTCCGCTCACCGGGAATTAACACGGAGTCACCGTACAATTAAATTCCAAAAGACGTACATAAAGCAGCTGCTAATAGCTTCTTTCCTACCACAAATTTAACCGTTATGTTTTTTGATTTTATCTGCATGGAAGTTTTTAAGGCGAAAGTCTGCATAATCTCCCAATGAGCATACTGCGCGGAGTGAAAGCACGCCTGTGTTATCAACTTACTTACCACTTGCTAATAACTTATATGATATATATTCCTCATGTCCGCAATATGGTGACAGACTACGTGTTTCTTGGCATGATAACTGTCAACGAGTGTTTATGTCAAAGCACTTCTTCGTCTAAGAAGAATGTCGTTTCGCTATTAATACTGTCACTTGGGATCATGACCAATTACTAAATATTGTTTCCGGCTTTGTAGTCAGACAGAAATTGTGTTTGATTAATTTTCATCATTTTTTTCAAAGAGTCCCTCGAAACAGCGAAACTTTAAAATACTCTGACAGCATAGAGTCAGAAAACTACTAAGAGCATCCGTAGATTTTATTCAAGATTGAATGAAAAATTAAGTCACTTCATGGGCTATGATGAAACGAAGTTGTAGCTTATACACAAATAAATGCGGCAAGAAATGAGTTAACACGAATGAACCACGAATGAATATCGAGTGTACTGAAAAGAGATAGAAGAGATTGATCGAAAGCTCGAGGTCTTCACGACGTAGAACTTTGATCGATGAAGAAAACGGTGAGAAATGATTTAGAAATTTTTTACAGTCAATTCTTTCAGTTCGTGTGGAATTGGATATTTCGATTTGGAGTAATTTACTTTAAGTTTTTGAGTTTCCTTTGATTTGAAGACTGACAGTTTTAACGTGATATGTTTAAGTTTCTCGATATACTGCTTCGGATATATTCGCAATCGAATATCATTAAATGATTAGTATCTCTCCATATGGCATATATTTTTTCACAGTATTTACCTGGAACAATTCTTCACGTAATTATTCTTATCCCGCGTGACTCAAATGGCGTACATAAATTATCCACTGTCCATATACGATCTTACAGGTGCATTTTACTTACTTGAACGTCAATCGTTTTTGCCAATGTGTTTACAGCTTCAAACGAGATCTATAATTTAACCTTTTGTTTCTATGGATAGATCTTTTTAATTGAGTTTGCCTATCTTCTTTGTCACACTTATGGGGCAATAATAATCATATTGTATTACGAATTTACCCCAAGTTGTATATTAATGAAACTTCGAGAAATCAGACTTGCAGCCTTCAAATAAAATAAAACTCAGAAGCGTAAAGTCAATTATTCCGAAGAGAAAATTGAACTCTGCACGGGCTAAAGGAGTTGATCGTACACCCACTTGTCGATAGTTCCACTAAAGCGCATTAAAACCCAATGAATCTTCTATTAAGACGATAGCCAGACGGACGTGGAGGAAAAGAAAAAAAAGAAAGTTCAGTTGTTTTTGTTAGATACAATAAGTCTTCTGTTCGAAGCCTTTGTATGTGTATATACACAATGAGAGCTAATAAAGTATGTAAAGAGAAAAGTCTGGTAACAGTCTTGTAGTCGTGCTAACTATTTGTGCGTTCATAAGGAAGGAACCTTTCAGTGACCCTTTCTCGTACCTTTCTCCTTGCGGAACATGACACCTGCCCACGAGGAATCGTCCATCTTCTTTCTCTTTCTGTAACTCCGCGTTAATTTATTCATACTAAATTGTTGCATACTTGCAATGAATTAGTCCTTTCCTATTACTTGCTCAATTTCCATACAATCTATTTTATTAATCGAATAGAAATAGTGTACCTTACTATACGTAAAGATTATTAGTGTTATTAGGTTATAGTGTTAAAAATTGGATCAATATTAAATTTTATCGTTATTATATTTTAATATTATATTTATTATTTTAATTTGAAGATGTGTTTATGGTTTCAGTTAATATAAAGTTTAAGTTTTTATCGGGGAAACTCTCGACTTGCCACTTTTACGATATCATCATATGCACGTAGGATGTTCTTAAATTGGACAATTTCGAGGTAGTGAAACGAATTTTGGAATAAGACTACGTCGTATAAAAGTCATAAAAACGTGAACTAAATAAACATTTATCTTTAATTTTTTACTTTTTTTCAACTTTCAATACTAAATAATATCAATCGACTGCATTTTCATTTCGAAGAGATTATTAGATACTTACAATAAGAAGGACTTTTAGTATCAAACAATTAATTTTATTAATTCAATGAAAATTTATACAACAGAAATATATATAATCTTTTCCTCACAAGTTTTCATAAAATTGTATATCTTGTAAGCTGCATAATTATAAGATATCGTTATACCCGCGTAAATATAAATTTATATTAAATAGTCAGAAAAATCATCTATTCAAACGTATGTATTGCTCAATGTAGTACAATTTATGGATATAAATGAACAAAATATTAGTTAATTAATTAATACACGAGACTGCTACATGTATAACATATTTCGTTTGAAATTATAATCAACCTGTATGCAATCCACACTGAAATGTTCCTAAGATTGAGACGATCGAAAAGTTTTAGACACTGGCTAAAATTAGGAAAGTAAGGAAGTGCGAAGTCAGCTGGTATTGAAGGAAAAGCAGAAAGTATTTGAAATGTTTGATTAACGGTGATGTTGAGCGACTACAGGCGAGCAAGGAAGCGATCGAGGCATGCAAGAACAGATGCCGAGTAAGCAGTAGCAGCGATAACAACAAGGAGCATACAACCAACTAGGAACAGAAGACTGTGGCAACAAAGAAGTACGTTCCTTACTCTTAGGAGGCGAGCGACATATAACCAGAAACAGAAGCCTCATGTTTTTCTGTCCGTTCAAGTTTACATTTACGGAAGGATTTCCTTACTCGTTGTCACAGATCGTGTTTGTATGCAGATGTCCTGTGATCGTTGCGTTAGCTCTGTTGCCTATTAACGAGAACAATGCTCCTGCGCACCTATCGGGTAAGGCGTCCTGTGACGTATGAGCTTTTTCTTTAAACGTGTCAGCATTCCTGGTACTTCCGAATAAATAAAGAAAGAAGAAGAGACAAAAAATGTTATTGATCACAACTTTTTTTTTCTATTGTTTATGTGCTGGATAATTAGAAAGATACCAGAGTACCTTTAAAGTAATACTGTATATCGTGAGAGCATCGTCAATATTACAATGCCTCTCGCATAACTTAATATTTAAAAAATTGTATTGAAAGTGGGCATAGGAGAAATTTCTAAGCAAATAAAGGATGACCCCACAGCCGGAATTATTTAAAACGCGTTGATGCACATTCTTGCTTCAAGATTTAGTGTGGAGCAGGTGCGTGGAAAGACATTGAGAAAATAGTTTACGTAGCGGATCGTGGAGAAATCGGTACCTCCTGCCGGGAGAGCCGGATGAGATGAAGGGAGTGAGCAAGAAGTAAACGAGCAAAATATTGTCCCTAATGCTTCTAGAGTCCCTTACTCCACTCCTTCCTGACCGCGTCGTTTCTGATTGTGACTTTTTCATGAGAAGGCAATGAATTAGGTACTTTACAGCTTGCGTTGAGCCTGATTGCTTGTGTTTGGTTTACCCCTTATTACATGAAATCTTGCTGTCTCGTACACATATAACGAATATAACAAAGGAAAATTGGAATAATTTGAAAGCTATTGAATCGTAATGGGGTTTTAGCAGCTAGATGACGATTGAGAGTCTGTACGATCGAGAAGAGCAGAGTCAATAAATAAGCGGTAGATGCAATAGAAGTTTGAGGTAACTTGATCTTCGTTAATTAGACGATTCAATGGTGTTATTGTAGTATTAACGATATAGGTATATAGCAAGGAATTTAGCAGCTTTATATGGCATCGAAAATCTTGGCAAGTCTCAGTCTCCTCGCTGGACACAAATTTTCTTCCTGATGGTTGGAACGACGGGAGAAAAAAAAGCATGGCAGTTCACGGAGAGTCAACTTGTCCGGCAGGCTCCTTATTTACTTTATTACAGGCTCGACTAACGGTACCGGCGACGGCAACGCCGTCTGTTTTCCCCTTCCATTCTCTTTAACAAATTCTTCTATTGATTCGACTGAAAGGGCGGCACGTCCTTAGCTCTTCGTAGCGAAGCCCGACAATTGCTCATTTTCTGTGCTCCGATATAATATTGAGCTTCTGATTAATTTCATACTGGCGATCGCTCACACAGGCTTCTCATTCGATACCGAATGCCAGCGGATCAATTTTAAGTGACAATGCTAAATGCACAGAACGACTTCAAGATGTAGACTTCGAGTCCATAAATAGAGTTTCGTTAGAGGGGTCATCTACCTATTACACGCAGTTTTAAAGAGGCCCTCGAATCTCACATTTTGCGTTTATTCACTATTTTCGCATATGGTGACGATTAATCGATACAAAAATTGAATTGCACGATCATAAAAGCACTCGTTATGAAAAATTGTAATAACGATAAGTCGATGTATTTTAAAATTGTACTGTAGTTCACATTATAATCGTTCACTTGTCTCGACGGTGGTAATAATATCCGTTGACCGTCGTCAGAAGTAAAACCGCTTCATATTTATCCACATTAGACTCGGCCTAGAGCGTCCTGCAGAGGATGGCTATGCATTAAGAGCGAGCTATACTGGTTATTATTATCTAAGATGTCTCGTCTCGGACATGATCGGTCACGAGAGAGCGAGAGCGCCTGGGTATTAGTAGAAGAAGGAGCGATCACAGGGACCGATAAAGAAAGAGAGGGAGAAAAAGAAAGAGGGCCTTCCAGCCTCCGCGTGGACTCTTCTCATGGACTCTCCACTTTGCGCGTAGGTGCCAATAATTTATTGCTCCCATCGTTGCCCAAGTGGGGTACGTAGGCTTAAAGGCCTACAAAATGTCGGGTCATTACTTTCGGTGATTACCACCATTCTTTGATTGGAAGCTATTCTCTGCGCTATGAGAATAATACGTGGAGTCCTACCAGTTTAAAGAGGAGGCATTTCGAAATTCGTGGTAATAATTTACGTGAGGTCCGGCTGAGGTCTCTAGGGGCGATAAGATTGGATCGTCAACGGCTTTTACATGGGAACAGCGAGTACCTAATGGAAATAACTGCCCTCGTGGACGCAGAGAAATAATTATTGTTATGCCGCAAGATTCACTTGATTTTTGGTACAACCACGTTTCACGGTCAAAGGAGGGCGCGCTATTCAAACTTGCCTTTGTTTCGTCCACCCTCCGGGACGAGTCAAGTAGTCATGCAATTTCCATTCAATGAAAATCCTCCGGTA
This sequence comes from Trachelus tabidus, assembly GCA_030142655.1. Classification (NCBI taxonomy): domain Eukaryota; kingdom Metazoa; phylum Arthropoda; class Insecta; order Hymenoptera; family Cephidae; genus Trachelus; species Trachelus tabidus. Next base: position 240,711 of record JARQTI010000703.1, read on the forward strand.
CGAATGAATATTGATGTATTTTTGGTGGAAGTAAATCGTTCATGGCTTATGATGGCTTCCGTTGAATTATTGGTGATTCGAGTTAACGATTCATAAACTGAACAACGAATGATTTCCTTTTTATTCTTATAGGTGCGGTTCGTCGTTGTGCAACGGGTAGCGGATCGAATCATATGGCCACCATAAGGGAGAAAAAAGGTACGAACTAAAGAAGTTCCTTGAAAGAGAAACCGGTATTGTTTCATTAAAATATAAATTTATCGTTCCCATCCTCAAAAGGGTTTCTACCGACCTCCCGTGGTAACGAGTCGCCAACAAAAATACGGAATCTTTAACCTTCAGCACCTTACCCATTTCATTGTCCCTTAATATCGCCTGCATTGAATCCAATTTTTCGAAAATAAAAGCATCTCCTTGTGCAAAGCCAATGCCATATAGTCTTTTGCTTCCCCTGTATAAGTTCTCGTCCGCCCATAAACACATCTATACCTCCCGACAGCATTTCGAAACGTTTCTCCTTGGCATTCTCGAATTTACCTAGTTCGAAGAAAAAAACAATCCAAAAGGAAAGTCTTCACGGGATGCGCCATCGAAATTATTCCGGCGTTCCGTCGGTCCGACGAATTCTCAAGGAAAAGGACGAGCCCTTTACGTCAACGCCTTCTCCTATTTCACTGTGATTCAACGCTAGAATGGACACGTAGAATGGTATGCCCGTAATGCACACAGAGACTGCGTGTAATTCTGGCGGTCGGCCTATCGGTTGGCCGGTCGGCTGCTCAACCGGCAGGCAGGCCGACAAGCGGGCAGGCAGGTCGGTGACAGCAGCTGGTCTCGGTCCAGCGTCAAGTGCTTCCATCTCCTCATTCCACATCTTCCACATCCCCTTCCACCAACGAAGTCGTCGTCGGCAACCACCACCTCCACCGTCTCCTCGCCCTGTAATCCTCGTGCACTCTAGTCAGCCACCGACCCCCCACTCCAACCTCCCCACTGACACCCCACCACCGATACCCGGGCTATTCTGCCGAGGCTGACGATGAGAGCGTAGTGGTTCTTTCTCTCTCTTTCTCTCAGTCTCCCTGCTCCTCCCTTGCATCACGTTCCCCTCTTCCATCCCGGGTCCCACTCTGACTAAGTCCACCCTGATTTACGTCCGCTCACCTGCTCATCCGTTTCAAGAGTGGCCCACTTGCGACTCCTTCCGGCTGCTTTACGCACTTCGCAAACACTATCTCAATAGTCCGGCTCGGTCAGATGTTCTGTACTCGTCACGGCGTTCGCCTTGTTTAAGCGCGTCGAGGAATCCTTTCCGATTCCTGATCCTGATCTTCTTGTTAGAGATCGTTTGAGTTGGTCCAGAGCCGAGGGCAACGAAAAGTCATGATGACGATGCTGATGTTGGCATTTCGTGGTTTGAAGTAGTGTGCAGGTGCCACAGATGAACTCGTTAACGTGGAAAATCAGTAGCTACTTTAGGACGAGATATGCTCACGTATTTTCTTGCACCTTTTTTTTTTTAAACCTTCGGACTTTTTCTTTACATTTCGTACTGTTAGTTGATGTTTTTACACGTTGAGTAATACTAATTTTGATAAAGTCGTTTTGTTATCATGATGATGCAGTGATGCCGAAGCAGCAATACTAGACGTTGCTTCTGACATCAATGTTTTTCCACTATCATGTAATTCAAATCGCAGATAAATATCGTTGGCTGTTCCCTTTAGATAGATTAGATCACTGATTTACGGCCTTATGCGGTGCTAATTGTTTCACCGTTATTTTATGGAAGCAAAACTCGTGATAATGTGAGGCAAGACGGAAGGAAGACGTTGATTAAGCTTTTTTGCAGAATACTCGCGTGCAAGTTCACTCGCTATGATTGTCCAAATTAACATTGTCAAGTTGAGAAAACGGTAAACCCTTTGGGGGTAACTCGACTCGAACTGGAGCAGGTATTATGAATGCGAGTTCAAGACAGAGAAAAAGAGAAAGACGGAGGATAAGGGTGAAGGAGAAGGAGAGAGGGGGAGAGAGAGAGAGAGAGAGCAACAGAGACAGAAATACAGAGCAGTAAGGGAGAGAGTGAGAGAGGGAAGGAGATAGAGAGACTCTCATGTTCCGGTTCTTTCGGCGGGATCGTTACATCGATCCGAATACGTTAGCTTCTCCGATCGATTTCTGGAGCTAACCGGTCGCACGGTAAATTGTACCGTTACGCAACACACTTAATTTGCTTTCTTGCGTAACCGGGCCGATTAAGACGAAGCGACTCTCATGAGGTCGGTGCTTTTTGGCGAGAACGATGCGTAGGCGTAAAATGCAAAGGGAGAAGATCTTCAGATATCAAAACAGATATATAGAGCACGACGATGCAATTGGGTCACAGTATGCAATTGCGTCATCATGATTGCACATTCTGACGAAACACAAAGAAAGTGACGTAGCATTAAAGTCATACGACAGATGGACCACTGTGCGTCCTTCGCAACTATGCGGTACTGAGAATTCCCAGCAGTATTCGTTTCGTGCCAATAACAATTGATGACGCATGAGCTTAAGGTGACGGGAAGATGCACGCACTATCCAGGGGTGTAAAGTGTAAACGATATGGCAGCGAAAGCACGATATTGCTCGGACAACGTTCGATTAATCGGGAACTTGTTTCTTCGACGAGAGACGGTCCTGCAACGGCAGCGGCAGCAGGAGCCCCCTGCATCACGACAAAATACAGGTACACACGAGCGCGACTTCTTGGCTGTAAAATATAAAGTATTAAGCGTTAATCTCGCTGGTGGACAAGATAATGTTCGAAGTCGGCTCCGTGTGAGAAACCTTTGAGTGGCTATTTATCTCGAGTTTAAATCGATTTGTATGCTAATCCCAGAGAAATCCGCCTGCGTACATAAAACTGAAGGAGGCCTACAAAACTCGCCTCATGAGATTCCAGATATATCCCTGACTAATTAGGCTCACAGCCCTCCTTTCCTCCGATGCCTCGACTCTCCCACCTTCCCACTCTTTCATCCCCCTCGATCCCCCCCCCCCCCCGGCCTCGTCATCGTCGTGCGTGTCGCCTCGCCTCCCCACCTACTTGACTACCTCCTACCGCCCCCCCCCCCCCCACGGTACATCAGACACATAGCCGGTCTTCCTCCAAGCAGCCTTCGTCCTCTTCATCCAGAGATGCGCGATCGGAGTCAGGACTTTAGGAAACCGGCTGAAGAATCTGTTTGACTACGACAATGCAACGTTTGACTCTTCCTTATTAGCTTCGGGATAAGCGTCTCGGTATTTCAGTGGTCGAATCGGTTGAAACGGCTAAATCGGCGTTAAGCCGTGTCGAATAAAAAGGCTAGGACGTAAGCATACGTCGAGAGGCATTAAAGAGCAATCAATCAATAATGTCGATGCTAGGCCGGTTTTGACACACATTGAGACATATGAAGTTTCCTTATCGAAACACGCATTCAGTTATTATATAGTAATTGAAGTCACCAAGTCGATAGTCGGATCATTGTTAAATAAGAACAATCGTTCGAGTATGAAATTATGTAAATTAAATCGATGAGTTTAAGAAGTTTTTATGTTGTATGTGTATTTTAAGAGAAAAAATGGAATCACGATTTTATTGATTACCTCACCGTCTGTCGCTGTCGCGGACGTCAAACCGGATTTGCACCTTGATCTTGTGTGATCGGTCGATTCTCTCGATCATGTCGGGATTCGATGAGCCTAAATGGATCGCATCCTTTCCAGACAATTACGTGAATTTAAAGCACTTGCGGTCAGCGAAATGGCGACCGGATGCTTTTCAAGTGCTCAGTCCATTTTATCGGTAAGAAAACTTGACTCTTGCGAAGGCGCCTCTTTTTATGAGCAACCGTTGACATTTATTTCTCAACTCGTTGACTAACGTCAAAGACAAGTCCCTTGTCTGCGCACAGTCGGGGTGCTACCACTGGCCAATATCGATTTGTCATATTGTAAAGTATCGCGGATCCTGCTACGGCTGTTTCGGTTCGCTGCCGATCGAGGAAGACTCGTCCGGCCAGATGAGAATGATCTGATGAGCCTACTTGATTCGACTCGACTCGACTCCTCCCGACAGGAAACTCTTGAGAGTGGAGCAGCTATAAGTGCTCAAATAAAAGCGAGTCCAACTCTAATCGCTTAGACTGCAGCTGCCTTCACGCGTTACACCTCAGGACGCTACGATCCTGCGACACCACATTGTTAATCGTCTGCCTTCACCTTACTGACGCTTCTTCTTTGCGATAAAAGTCTAAGTAAACTATTTCAGCGGAAACATCTATTTGTTCCCTTTTGATTTCAACTCCCGACACAGAGCATGGGACATTTAAAATTAATTCTATTCTCGTCCTTTTCGTTACTACGGATGTCGCCACTCAGTGACTCTTTTGCATCTCTCACAGATTCACGTATTCGTGGATGGTTCAAGCGGAAAAAATCATTCTTCCACATGTTTTTCTATTGTACGCGGTAAAGCTTATTTACACTTGGATTCAGATTTAATTCTAAAGCGTCATAGCTTGACTAGAATAGCTTAGACACAAATAATAATGTTAAAAAGGGCTGACGATGTTTCAAATAAATTAAAATGTTGTTCTGTTAAATTTTAAAAAACGCAATAAACCAATTTGATTATATGAGATTCTTAAAAAATCCATTATTTCCATTAAGTAAAATTTCAAAGTCTTTGTTTAGTCCGTTAGTCGATCGGCTGCACAGTTTCGTTCTCGATCGAATACTGTTTCTAGTAACTTTTACCTGCAATAAGAGCGTTCGGATCAAACAAAGGACTCTATTAGGCCTAACACGTATTTTCCATGCCAAGGCGAACTGGACTATCTTAGGAGATAGATTGTGGTCCACAATGAGACAGGTCTTATTGTAGTTTACTCGCCTCAGCCTAGATAGTATTATCGGCAAGTACCTGTTTTCGAATAGAAATATTCTACATGGTGATTCGTATTGAATCGATACGAACTATAGTATAGCTGGTAGTTTTAAGAACACGGGTCGTCCGTGGGTCAAGGATCTTCGATCTATAAATTGGAAGGTAATAAGAAGCAGTAGAATTTACATAACGATTTAACTTAGACTCGTAAATCACGATACAGACTCGCCTAGTATTATTATGAGCCATTGGAAAGATAGTCCGTGTGATTGGACATGGACTCTGGAGAAAGTGATACTAATTAATTAGATTAATAGGCGTGGATCAGTCCAATTGAAGGAGGCGTAGACAAAATTGTAGGAATAAAAAGTGACCAAGGAGAAACTTGCTTCATTGTATCTACGTATACAGAGAAGCTTTGAGAGAATGGAGATGAAGAGGGTCTTTGCTATAGGCATGTAAGGGTTGAGCCATTATTCGTGAACTCGCTCCTTTGTGAGTAGTCTAGGCGCAAAGGAGCAAAGGCGCAAAGGAGCAAAGACGCAAAGACGCAAAGGAGGGTTTAATCCTTGCGCAATATTTTGCTTCGAAATTCTTGATAAAACTTATTCAGCCAGTTCAGAAGCTCAGGTTTTTATTATCTTCAAAGTTTCCAATATACACCAAATACTTTCATCCGGCCACGATGAAATGAATGTTCTTTCGATGTTCTTCGTGTTACAAAATAATAAAAAATTAAATAAAACAAGTATTAAATTTGCCCCGATACTTTTATAATGTCCTTGCTTCTCGTAATTAATTTTGAGATTACAAACATTCATGAATGTGAATGAATGTCTAACGAAGTCTGATTGCTCGATCTTATAGGCTTGCCTGTTATCGAGGATGCTTCTCACCGTCGTTGGCTTCTTTTTTTTTACGACATTTCGGATAGTCGTAAATTTTTTATTGATGGACCGATTTACGCGTCGATATCCATATACTCTCATGTACGAGCGTGCTCTCCTAATTCGTTGTACTCGTTAAGAAAGCGACGACATCAATGCAACACCTGGGGATGTATGCTGATATGAAATCATTGGCGGCATGTTCTTTCAAAGTTAACTGCACAAAAATCTTGCGACTGACTGCACTCTTTATGCACTAACAATGCAATTGGAATTAAAATAACAAATTACTATGTCGCAATTATTCCCGTTTGAATTTTCAATGGTGGAAAATTCGACTCAGTCATCCGCCGACCAAAAGTGTTTGATTCACGGCTCCAAGAATCGTATAAAACAAAGAAAATATAAAATTATCCTGATCCGTTATTGCGATTCAACTGGAAGACCTGCTTGGACTTTTGTGGCTCAAGATTTCTTTGAGCAGTTGCGAGCTGCCTATTTGTACTTGTCAGATGCATCGCTTCGCTTTCAGCGCGATGATGCACCTTCGAGCTACGCACTCCAGAATTCTTTTTTTCTCTCACAATGAACCTATCACCTAACTTTACCAAGAAGACCATCCGGTTTTACAATATTAGCAGTTGGAAAAACGTCTGAGATGCCGACAAGATAAATTGTGTATTTTTTATTTAACAAATTTAAGGCATTTCTTGTCAAAAGTAGAAGAAAACGTTTCGTCTTTCCATTTTATGAAGACAATTAGAGATCGTTATTGGGCAGTAGGTATAGAATCACAAGGCATGAAAAATATGCCGCAAAGGTTGTGAGAAAAAAGATGTAAACACTGACGAAAAATATGAAAATAAACCGGGGAATAAAGACTGTACTGTCGAATGTCAAAGATAAGAAAAAAAAAAAGCTTTCAGAGATTTATATTTTTCTAGGATGAATTCATTTCACGAAGGTACGTTAATGTTATTCATGAAATAGAATGATTTTCTTATGACAGGTGTAAAGGAATGTTTGACACCTGTGTATATATTGTACGATGAATAGGCAATATCGATATATTAAATATCAATACTTGTTAGAGACTTACTGCTTGCATGATACCGAGATAGCGTGATGCCAGTTTTACCAACTGTTCACTTATGTATGAGCAAACAATTTGCTTTTTCGATTTTACGATGAAGTTTGTAGGATGCATTTCTTTCAAGAAATTTCTTAATATTTAGTTTACTACAATCACTGAATGTAATTACGTCACGTGACGTAAACATGTCATGCAACGAATGTAAATAGAATATCGAGATCATGCAGTACGTTATATAGGTATGAAAATATTCTGTATAAACTTATTGTACCTGGATCATGTGTCTTGTTATACGAATAGCATTACATTACTTACTGTTCAATAAGTCATTATAAAGATATATAAAAACGTATAGTGCGAAAGAAATGTTTTTTTTTTTGGTAACTTACATCTGCCGATGCCAGAGGAGTATAATTAATGTACCAGTTGAAAAAATATTAGGCGGTTTATTTATGATTTAATACATGTTTAAAAATCGTAGTTGAATTTAGCTTTGCACAGAAATTTCCTTTACTAACATTATTTCCTCGTCAGGGATGTACTTGAGATGTACCTGACAATCGTCTTCACGTAAAACTGGGGCCCTACAGTTACTAGACGTAAACTTTCTTTGTACAAAAGAACGTCAAATTAATATTCCGTTATACAATGCGACTAGCACTGTGAAGCCTATTTTGAATATTAAAAAGATTTCTATTTAATTTTTGATAGAATTTATCAATTTTCAGCATATGAAATCCGTAATTATGAAAAAATTTCAAATAGGTATTTTTCATAGCCAAACACTATTGTTTGTATAGGTAAAATTTGTTAGCTTAAAATTACTGTCAATGATAGTTATTCGTAGCATCGCATACTAAAATTTCATAATTGTAAAAATTAGTTAAAAGTCAGTAATGCGATGCATCGATTTCGTAGCAAAATTTAATATTTTTTAGCTAAAAGATATTGAATATTTAAACCATATATCTACTGATTTATATTGTCCTACCGACCATAGTATCATCGAGACGATCCTGCTCCTCACTTTTACCACAACGTTATGCGTTTTGCAAATATGAACTTTAGATTTGATCATTCATTTGATTTAACGGGAAACGATCAGTTCCAATAGGATCCTGCTAGACACGCGATCGTTATAAGAAGGGCTACTGGCAAGCGTGTCAGTGAGTTTAAATAGGTCTAAGCCAAACAACCACACAGAATACAGCACCTTCTTGTTTCGTGGAATCTTCTAGAAATCTATCAGTGAGTATATGACTGTTTGTAAACTCAATGGACGCACATAAAGAGCTCGGACTTTAGACGACTACAGAAGAAACCCTTATGTTTTTGATCACACTCGCAAGATAAATAGTAAAAGCGTGTTTATTTCGCTGTCTACACACTAGCATTACAATGGCTATCGGCAGGCAGCGATCACTCAATTTATTATCCCATTTGTTACTCAATCTTGATGACCGACGAAGGTAAAAATGACACGTGGATTGAAATAGTGAAGGGCAGGTGCATAGCGTGTGGTATCGAATGCAGAGCGATATTGCCGCCATTGGTCGTGGATCGAGATGAAACGTAGAGGCAAAACGGGAATGGGATAGTCCATGGAATCGAGATAACGAGTAATCGAGAAAGAATAATTTATCATCGTCCGGTAGCAGCGCCCGAGGAAATCGGCACTCACTAGAGCGTATCCAAAGAACCTTTTGACTGCTGGTTATAAGGAGACGCATAATGGGGACTCACCGTTAATGCCAAACAGCAGCTTCCATGTAAACGAACCGATCCTTACACAATTCACTGAGTATCACTATTAATTTCTATTGGTTGCGACAGCATTGACGCTCTGTCGATCGGCTGATACGTTTCCGCTCCTCGTCGATTATTGTATCTTCCACACTTTCGTACTTAAGGGCTATCACGCACAGAATAGTAGTCCTCGCACAGGAGAACTAACTTAAAAAAATACTTAATCACGTATGGACACGAAATTTCACGGATGACACAAGTTCCCTCTTTTACATACCCACTAACCTTACGAATAATTGAGCAATCATCGAACGGAATGTGACACCATCGTAACAATGGCGCGCAGCACCGTAACAACACCCGCAAGTTTATCTCTGGGATAAAATATGGAAGGGCACGCGACACCATATACCACTGTACCAACGACACACTCGTTTTCACAATCACGTATTCACTCTTATTTACGTCCGAGAAGAACGTTTTGGTTCAAAAAAAAGCATCCGTCAATTGCGACGAAAGGAGGAAAGAGGAAGCCACCTTGGATAGGGGAAGAAGAGGAGTCGGAAGAGCACGCTCGAGGTTCAGTAAAACTGGGATTAGGATGATGACGCGAAGAAGATACGTAGAAGAGATTCATGAAACGAAGATGTTTATGAGAGAAAGATGAAGATCCAAATGAAAGTACAGTGGAGGAGAAGGAGGAGGAGGAGGAGGAGGAAGAAGGCGGCGAGAAGGACAATTTAGAAGCAGAAGATATAGAAGCGACGAATAAGGAAGAAGTCTAAATCGGTCTTCTTGAGAGGCTGGGAAGATAGGAAGTGGCCGTTTGGTCTTTGCGAAGCCTCAGGCGAGTACTGGTAGAGCGGCAAAGTGTCGGTGCTCTCGCCCCACGAGGAAGAGTTTGCCCAACCTTCTAAGATCGTTTAATTCGGTTAGAGAGAAGCGTGTTCATTGTGGGGTCCGTGGATCATTCTCCTTGAAGTTGGCTGGAGCGGCGGACGTGTGTAAGCGAGCAGGCGTTCCAGAACAATTAACCCCAAAGTCTAATCGATTTAATTAGGCGTCACCCGTGGCCTCCTTCCTATCAATCCTTCCTCGGTCGGTGGTTCCCTCGTTGCTCGGATGTCGGCCGAGAGAGAGAGTGCAGCCCTCCTTGCCTTCATCGTTGTCCAGGCATCGGTTCTCCGATCCTCATCCTCATCGACGCGTCGCCGTATCTCCTCATGGATACTCTCCTTGTCACTCAACAGGATCACGACCACCACTATCGATACGACCACCACAATGACAGCGACGACGACATCGACGTTATCGAGGACGACAACGACCCGGCGAATTCCGTAAAATCGCGAACCGGAGGAGCACGGACGACGGAGGATCTTACTGTCGAGCTCAAATCGCGAACCCGTTTCCTCGTGGGCTCCTCCTCGCGCGAGAACCTTTGATTTCACCACCTGCGGCTCCGCGATTTCCCACGTGTTCACATGCCCGCCATACACGCCGTCCTGTCAGAGGGCGCGACGACACGTCGTAGCTCGCATCTCGATCACTGCACCGTTACGGTTTCTACTCTACGAGTTCGAGTTGTGTCGGAGCCTCCGGGAGCCTCCAGGAGTTCGCGCGAACGACCACGACGATGATAATGATAATGATATAACAATAGCGTGCGTTCTCCGCTGGTTCAGATCTTACACTGAAGACTAAGGTACACATACACATATGTCGGCCGGGCCGGCAGGTAGAAGAAGGAGGTAGGCAGAGAGGTAGGAGGTGGAGTGTGGCGACGGAGGAGGGGAACTCTTGTGCTCCACGGGCACACACGCGTACCTACCTACCTACCCACCTACCTACCAACCTACCTACCTACCTACCTACCTCATCTCTATGTGTGCCTGTGCGCTGATCCCCATATGCGAAGAGACAACGACTCTACGCCATATCATATCAAGCCATACCACACCATGCCATATCATACTAAACCATATCATACTATATTATACTATACCATACCATACCATACCATATCATACCATACTACACCGGTCCATACTTTACTCTACCATACAATACCATACCAGAGCATACCACATGATACTATACTATACCATACCATACCATATCTACTAAACCAAACCAAACGAAACCAAACCATACAATACCACACAATACCAAGGCATGCCGCAGCACACTACCTGCATTACTATACCACATCAACAACCGCATCTATACGAAGAAGACCATACAAGCTCAGCTAACCTCACCTCACTTCACCGCACCAAGCCTTGCTTCGCCCCACCTTACCTTGCCATAGCACGCCACACCAGCGCCTCACCTCACCGCATCTCACTTACATACGGGCGAGTCACAAGGTAGGCAGGTAGCGCACAAAACTAAAGAGACTGAAACGAGAGAACGGAGATTAACCACTGCCAAGACGTAGAAAGAGAAGGTAAAGAATATGAAAAAAAGAGTGGGATTGATAAAGAGGGAGAAAGACTTGAATAAAGAAAGAGAAATACAAAGATAAAGAGAGACATAGAGATATGGGGGGGGGGGGAAGAGAAGGAGACGAAAAAGAAGATCAAGCAATGGTGTGTGATGAGCTGATGAGAGAAGAGTAGTGAGGGTCCAATGAGTGGCAAGGAGTGGCGCGGGGTAGAGGTGGGAAGGGGAGTGCGCTGGTACTCTTATCGTTGTTACTATTGCTGTTTCTCTTCCTCGCTATCATATATGATTGCTCGTAATATTCATTTTTTTTGTACAATAATTTTTCACGCTGGATGATGTATCCTCTGTTAAAAGCTACCGAATTTATGAGTGGATTCGATTGGACGACTGAAAGGTTGGTCGGGCGACCGGATGGTCAAACGGATCGACGGATTGTCAACGTAACTGCCCACGCCTGGACCGCTTTATCTGGCTCTCTGGCTTGCCTCGTCCGGCTCACCTGTCATCTCCTCTTATCTGGGACAATCCGTCCATCCATCTCTCAGAACGGCCTTCTTCCTTCATCATCCTCTTTGCCTTCTTCGCTCTCACCTTCACACCCTCCCTCTTTCTTTTACTTGTACTCTTTCACTCATTCTCTTTCTCTGTCTCTCTTTACAACGCCAACTCCCTCTTTACCCTTCTGTCCCGCCTTCCTCATTTCGAATCGCAGCTATTTAAACCGCGCTTGCATAATCAGCGTATACTTCGTCGAGCATGACAAAACAAATAAGACGCGTGAATTTATTATGAAACTCTCGACGTTATTCCAAGAAATTGGAAAGAGATTTTGGATGCTTTCACATTTGTTCATTTTTTATTATTTCTCTTAAGGATCAGGAGCAGGACCGCCATTTGAAAAATCAACAAGCCGTTGACCACATTACTTATCGGTTAAACAATTTTTACGAAGTATATGAAAATACTAATTCTCGTTATCTCGGTCGTAGCAGCGTCATACATGGCATACGTCTAGATGCTAGACCAGTGGTCCATCCCTCTCTGTGCTTCTAGCGTTGCAAGTACAGGCACGGTCACAACGAAACCTTGACTTTGGGAAATTATATAGATAAATGCACGGGTTACAGCTATTTCCATGAGATTGATCATTGATCGACTAGAAAATCTTCGATACATTCGATCCAGATGGCTTTGTTTATGTAAGTGTTCGGTTAACGATTCGAACAGTTGATTCGCAACTGTTTGTTCCAAATTATTGAATATTACTTTGTTGGCAGCTGACGCAATAGAACAATATCTTGTAGCGAGACCGTTATCATAACATGTATGTATAACTTGGATTATTAAACCCATCCCGTTATGTATAGTCGATCCTTTACGTAGCACCACCACATCGAAATGTAATTTCGTCAAATATCAATAAATCTCTTGTAATTGTTTAATAATTGGGCTGCCGCTGAAGTAACACGGATTTCACGAGTGATTATTATATTGCGACCGGTGGTTTTGCCACGTGTGCGACACCATTTGTGTAAACAAGGAAGTCGACAGTATCGATTGCCGCATCACACACAATCAGATGTGTGTACGGAATAATTCTTGAGATGATACAATTCTTCATCCTTCGCCTTATATACAGTTGAATTTATTTACGCGGTTTTGAATCTTCAGTCACGATAAATCTTTATCCAGTTGCTGTAGATCGGCTAAGAGACTCTACGAAATGGCGATACTACGACACATCGATACGGCATGGAGGAGATAACCTTCTTTGCCTGGCATTGCGTTCGTTCTCGAATGAACGACGTAACTAATTTGGACCTCACCGTTCGCATAATGAGTCTATGCAAATTTGCCAATAGACATCATAATTCATGGGCTCGATATCGGACGTGGTTCGCGGACCGACACGACATCGCACCTTGGCAGCGCAAAGAAGATAAGAATACTGAAGAGCGATCGGCAATTACAACTAAACGTACAGGACTACCATTTTTATGCATACGTCTATGGTTAACGACTCGATATAACGATTGCGAAAAAAAAAAGTTAACTCGAAGTGACATGACGTATGCGAGTGACCAATAAAAGTACCTGCCCACCGTCGTCCCTATTAACGTTGTCACGCGAGTCCCACTCCTTACCGGATTTCCAGAGCCCAGTGTCGTTTTTCATTCTTGAAGCAGCCTATTCCAACTGATCCCAATACGATTCCGTGACCTCTTTAATGGAAGATTTCGAGCACGTAGCGAGTTATTCCGACTCTTCAAATTACGAGGTTGACATTCGTAGGTCCATCTGGACCCGTGTGGTACATCGCTGGGAGAGAAGACGTTCCCTTTTGGCGTCGTAAAGTAAGGATGCGTGTTCTTGGTGGATTTACCGCGGGCCTCTCAGACATTAACGGCCGAAAGTGTCAAGGGCGACTGAGCTTCTAGCGATGCTCACAAAGGCGCGTTCTATCAGTCGGGCAGCGTTGACGGCAGCCAACCTGGGAAACGGGCTGGGCTCCATTAGAAAACCGAGCTCCGTGTCCATTCACTGTAGATACGCAAAGTGTCCGACGCCAGTGTAGACCGCATCGATAATTTGATAAAGTGTCCTCTCATTACCCTATTGATTGCTCCATTGTCCCATTGCGCTTCGTGCCAAGCCCTGCGGAGCTTTCAGCCCTCCGTCCTGCTCATCTTGCTTCCCTGTCTCTCTTCACTCTTGACTTCACTTCCTCCTTTCTGTTCACTACTCCTTCTGTCTTCCGGACTGACCCTTCCATGTACATACCGATAGGACCTACACCAATACAACGCACGTAGATACGGATTCGCATGTGTCGTTGCCTGAGGTCAAATTCGTAACCTGCGATAGAGTATGATGGGTCTGCTACCTAGATTTGATGAACTATCGGTTATTATTTTTTGAAAAAGTGCACTGTGTTAAATCGTATTGTGTAGAATTTTTTTTATTGAAATATAAATGAACTTTTACTTAATTCACGAATAGAATTTTATGGTAATAATATTGTAAATTATATAGCAGAGATAACTTTGAAATATGTGGGATTTGGCATGATTTTGCAGATTAATAAGTGTATGGTCAGAGATTTACTTCTATCGTTTTTGCCATTTATGCAGAAATTTTTAAAAGTAGACGGTCACATGTATGTGGCATTTCAGTTGTATACCGCAGAGAGACGGTTAAATGACAGGGATTAGTGGTATTCTCATAAGTTCATCAGTGATATGTATTTAATATAATATAAAAATATAATATGTATTAAGCTTTAAGCTCAATGTACTAAGCTTTTGTATTACTGCCATTCCAAGTCCAAAAAACACATAATTCTAAAAGCTTTTTAAGTTGCTTTTACTGTTAGATTATGTTATGTGCTTCTGATTATCAACTGTTTCATCTTTTAATATTTTATGTTAAAACCAGCTTGATATTAATTTAGAAATTTTCATACTGAATAAACTCCACTTACTTTAGTTTAAAATGTGACCGTACACTTCCTGGAATAATACCGGTTTTCCAGAAAAGTGTAACAAACAATACGGAAATTGAAAGTATAACATTTAATCAAATGGTAACTGACTGCGTTATATCAACTTAATTGATCTATGATGTAAATATTTTATGGTAATCGAGAAACCATAAAGGTACAGATATATGAAAGAGAATCAAAAAATGTAAAGAATCTAGAACGGTATATAGACGATGTGAAAGCGGCATAGACAGTTGTCCGAGATCAGCTGTTTTGAAGGAGGCATCTAAGCAGCCACCCACTGGTCCACAGCGGCTTCCCATATCGCTTTTGGAATCTCCATCTATCACCGAACAAACCGATCCCATTGAAACTCTCGTCAAATCGGTAATCGATTATGCCTGACCCTCGAAGGAGGGTCTGGCCGTGTCCTAATTGAATCGTCAGGGTGCCCGGTTACTGGGCCGCTAAGGTACGCGTGCTGACACCGACAATGTGACAGACGGCAGACAGGCAGGTAAGTAGGCAGGCAGCCAGTCAGACAGGTAGGCAGTCAGGCATCAGTGTAGGCCCAGGAAGACGAGGGAACTCTTCGGCATCGGAGTAGCCATAGCCGTGTGGCAGCACCTGTACCTCTCTACCTGTTCCTGTGATCGTAGCTGCGTACCTGTACCAGTGTGGCTGTGCCTGTAGGCGGGGCGCGCCATGCCATTCTATTTCAGCCCAGCTTTCATTCATAAGTTGGTTTTTAATAGCTTACCGCAACGGCGCAACGGGGCGACGCACAGTGCCGCTGGCGACGTCTAACTTCCCTCGCTCTCTTTTCCTCCTCTTATCGTTAGCCTCTCCCCCCTCCCCCCCTCTCTCTCTCTCTCTCTCTCTCTCTCTCTCTTCCTTCTACGTATTTTTTTACTTTACTTCTCCTTCGTTATCCTCCCTCTTGCTTCCTCAATTGCTTGACCCCACCACAATTTTATTTGTGTTGTCCTCTTCTTCGAGGCTTCAAAAATCATCTATCATCGGCTCTCTCTCTCTCTCTCTCTCTCTCCCTCTCCCCCCGTCGCTCTCGCTTCCTCTTTAAATCTTTTCTCTTCTTTTTAAGCAAGCGCCGAGTTGCGAACAATATTTCTATCAGTTTCTACAAGGGGAATCTATTTTGGCTATGGAATTTGTCGAACTCTATTTTAATAACATAGTGTAAGATCCGGTATCCTGTTTTTTATAATCCTCCTCTTGGTACGACTAAAAATTTCGCAACAAAGCGGAAGTCGCCCAGCGATAAATCCGAAGTCCGAACCAGGCACGTGTCAAACAAGATATAAAATTAAAACGCGAATATCACCGAGTACGCTTCCGGCCTGACAAAGGGGAAGTTGTCTGTTTCTTTCTTGGAATCTACATGGGCGTCTGTCCGAACTACATTTCCGGTCGAACGGAGCGAAGGCCGTGCGTTACCAGGCGCCGACGTCGGCACCTGCTCTATATAACGATACGTCGTGACAACTGACGCTGTCTCGCGTTCTCGAAAATATGCTCAGCGAAAAATCTCTTATACTGTTCACACCTACCCCAAGTTCATCACCATCTGGGTCCTCTCCTGTTTTTCCTTCAGCGTCTCCTTTCTTTGAATTCTTCAGGGTTATCACCTATAAGCAAGCAAATGCTGCATCGGTAGTTTCTGTGCCTCCCATCATTCCTATTACGTATCGAATTTAAAGGCCGGAACAGATGACGATAATACGATAACATGGTATGTGAAATTATAGAATACAATGAGAGTTTAGCATGATGTTGTTATTTTCTATACTCTTCTCCACGACAATAAACAATCAATGTACAAATCAAATGCCCCTGACATTTCTTTCGATCCATTTTTATGTAATTAGAAATGCGTTTCCCATCAGTATTATCGTATAAAAGTAATTCATTATTTAAACTTTTGATATTCGCTACATATCAATCAACACTACCATGTACCTTATGAATAAATCACAATCGTATAATCGACACGTATCTAGCGTCCACGACACATGACGACGTCTCATCAATGAGTTAACAAAAAAAGATGACACCAACTTTTCCTGCTTTTCTTCCCGTCGTTCTATTCATTTTTTTCATCTTAGCATATTCTAGTACCCACTTCCGTTTCGTCACTGACATTGAGACAAGGACTTAGGTCAAGCAGGTAAGTGCAGGTTATCTTTCGATTTGAAGCCAACGCTTTCCGCGCCGATTAATTGCATTAGACGTATCATGGGAAGGGTCACGTGGGGAACTCGTAACCCTGACGAGCAAGGATTTTGACATACGCACCCGAGATAAGATTCTCGAGGTAGTTACTTATTCTCGTTAAGTCGCGAGAGAGAGAGAGAGAGAAGCTGTTAGATGGTGCTTGGGAGAGCGACGAAGAGAAGTGGGACATAGCCGACGAGGGCAACCGATGGGTGTCCAGAGGTTAGCGGAGAAGGATCAGGGAGGCTGAGGATGAAGA
Organism: Trachelus tabidus; assembly: GCA_030142655.1. Classification (NCBI taxonomy): domain Eukaryota; kingdom Metazoa; phylum Arthropoda; class Insecta; order Hymenoptera; family Cephidae; genus Trachelus; species Trachelus tabidus. The sequence continues at coordinate 257,778 of JARQTI010000703.1, forward strand.
AGAAGAGGACGAGGAGATTGTGGAAGAGCGAGAGGTCCAAGCGACTCCACCAGCTTATAAATAGACACGCGGATAATCACTCACGATTTATGGTAACCACGGATTATCAAGTTGTACAAGGGGGTATATTTCATATCGCGACGTTACCTTATTTCAATGGAGAATACCTGTTCTGCGCGTTACAAACAGCATGGACGCACACACGGTGCAACGTGAATGCACACGTGATGCTCGAACTCGTTCAAGGAACTCGGTGACGAAGGGCCCTCCGCGTAAAATCATTCCCACGTTATGCACTTATGAGCATATTAAGGTTTGCACGCACTTTTTGGACCTCAACAATTTCCTGACTAGTCTTATCTTTTCTCCTTGCTTATACATTTTCTTTCGATTCATTTATATACATGTCAGTTACCCGATCTGTGTCCTATGCAATGAAATTCAAGAAATTTATTTGTCACTGGATCAGCCACACAATTGTACAGATGTGTATGGCTACTATTTTATACAAATGATACACGGTTACCTCGGTAACTGTTTAAGAGTACGTACGCGTTGCCTTATTTCAGAAAAAAAAAATAAATATCCCTAGATATAAATAGCACAGTTTTAGAAAATGTTTAAAGCTCATGTGATGTTATTCTTACGAGGCTCGTACAAAGTTTGCAGAGGAGCTTGATAAGGTGTGGAGCATCGTTTGCAATGCAACGGGCTGTGCATGTTGCGTAAAAAATGTAACACGTATGATAAAACCACTCGGCGCCTCACGGGAAGCGAGTCATTTCCTAGAGGATAGTAATCCTCTCGAGAGTACTCGAACCGATCTTTTTGTTCGGCAGAGATGAGAGCGACTTGTATGACTGTCCCTAGTGATCGGATTGCGCATCCGGCGGCTCCTTTGTGAGATTAAATGATCCTCATTGGGAGCCAGTGTCATTCTTCGGTACGAAGCCAAGAGATTTTACAGCAAGTATAATAATTCCGTAGAATATTTTATGTTTAACCTTGAAATCCAACACCACGTGAATTTCAAGCCGAGCAGGGCTATAACAAGATTAAAGTAATTTTAAAACGTCACAACATGTAAGGGCCTGTGTAATTGGAACCTTTAGCTCATGCCGTTAAAATGGCACTGGTGTTACTGGATGAGTGCACTTGCCATTCGGGCGCATATCATCGCGCTGCCCTGTAACGTATAACGTAACGTAAACGTAAACGAGCTGCGCTGCGTTGAGTGCGTCAGAGCACGGATGCCATCATAACATAAGTCTTCCTTCCCTCTTCCTCCCTCCTTGAATTCCTCCTCCGCACAATTCTATCGTCCCTCGTCACTTTCTTTTTCTCTCTCGCTTTCTCTCCTTTTCTTCCTCTTCGCCACAAGCCACACGAACCTATCGCGCGCTCTCTCTTGCCCACTCTCTCACTCTCACCCTCTCGCTCTGCGCCTTCCCAAAATATTCCCACAGTCCAGCATACTGGATTAACGCACCCACTGGGCTTCCCATTGTCAACGCACGTACACATTTACCATACTCACAAAGCCCCAATATTCCTCAATATAAAACGGACCGACATCTTTCTACGCGATTGTTACGGCAGTTCCATTATGCGATGGACCTTCGGGCTTTGGGATCGACCTGCTCGATTCTTATTGTCAATAGCCTGGATTTTCTAACTCATATTGTTTTTTAAAGTTTTTCACTCGAATACCCAATTACGCTTTTGACGAATGTATCACGTGTCGTCAAGTATGATAAATTGGTAAAGAATCCAATCAATCTTTTGTTACGTTTATTATGAGCAGTATGGTAGTGTTGTTATTATAATAATTATTGACCACTCGTTCTATTGCAGAAATGATCTATGATCTCCGGCTGCTAAATCATTTAAGCTTTGAAGCATCATCACGTTATGTACTTACAGAGCACGAGAGTCCTTTAAATGTAGGACTGATGTTCTGCTATACTCTCTGTAATACGATGCCTATTTACGAATCGTATATAACAAATATTGCAATATACGCATACTAATTTTCGAAAGCACACACATAATAATCATGAAAAACTCACCATACCACAGATGTTTTCATAGCACAAGACAGCCTGTCGTATACATGCCAGATTTGGAACTTTGAACTGTTTAATGCACTTTTTCCTCCTTCTTTATTTGACATCTCACAACATTGCTCATCTATATATAGTGTCGTACTATTAACCTCAGGGAACACGCACTCCGAATGGTCTGCAATCGTTGATCTGTATCGGACGAGTAATTTCCAAATTTCTTTATAATTCCTTACGCTTCAAGTGTTTCTCAAAGCGCATTAAGTATTACCTATTCTATCTACTCGATTGCTAATTCATTCAAAAATTTTCAATTAATTCATTCAAATTTTATTCAAACATATCCACGTCGTAAAAGTTCTTTTTTTTCCACTTACTTTTCCTTCCTCGTAATTCCAAATTTCCGAATAGAGAACAAGGTGTACCGATGCTATTACGTAAATCGGACGGCCGATGGTAAAAATAATCGGTAGCAAGATGAGTCCCCCGTCCGAAGCATCCTTGAAGCGAACCCATTCATCCATTTGCCTGGACTACTACACGTGATAGATATACACGGACAAGGGCGATGTTCGTGGCAGTATCAGCATCTTCCTTACTACCACTAATTTCGCACTAACACCGTTACCATTGTTATTATCGTTGTGAGCAATGTTCGATCAAGTATGATGCCGTAGCGAATATCGACAGCACACCAACATATACCCAGTTGAGCAGGGAGGGTGGATGCTTTGGGGTCATATCACCATGAGCAGTCCGGTGTATTGTCCGGTAACCATGTACTCATGCGTGTAGAGATATGTCGATGTGATACGTGATATTTATCAATTTGCGATGCCCTATCAATACATCTTTTCCTTCAGAATTTTATTAAAGAATATATGTATACCTGCATCCGGAACGAATTGCGTGTCTCAATCTCATTTTTTTTTGATACTGCAAATGGCAGGATGCTGTTAGAAAATAGCATTATTTTAACAATAATGACGGAGAAGCCAAGTTTTCCTTAGGGAGGAAATTCTTTGTCGACGATTACGTCATTATGTGGTTTTAACTTTCTACCTTCGGGGAGACTTCCTTGCGTATGTTCATGCGTATGTTCCTGACATGTGTAAGCACTGGTAATGCGTTTCATTTGTCAGTGGGTACTACATTCGATTATTATTGACCTCGCTCTGCTGTTCGTTCCCATTCTAATTGTAAGACGACGGAAAAATTTTTCGTCATCTGTCACAATGACGTGGCAATTTTTATTGATCATATGGAAAGATGGAAACTATCGAGCGTGGGGACTTTGGAAAATTATTTAACAAAGTTTCGAATAAACAGGTTTATTCAGGACCGACGTATAGACTGAAGTTGGGATTATCTGGTTGGGTTGGTGCCTCTGAATAATAATAATAATATTTATACACATCGGAGTCGGTAAGAGAAACAAGTGATTTATGAATGAATTAGATCATACGTGATCAAACGAAGTAACGCGGAAGTTGTAGGTGAATGGTTGACTGAACATAATTACTAAGTACGCTTGTACCTTATTGCTTTCTGTTCCAGCTTCCTTTATTCGTCAACCTAAAAAAACTCATTATACACGTATAACGATCATCGACTCACAGAGAAAAATTGAATTACGCTTTTCTATCTATTGGATGACAACCTGCGTGCGACGCAGAAAAGCAACGGAGAAGGACATACAGCTCCAGGACGTCGGTTTCGACGCTTTGAGAATGAGGCTGACCTCGTGGACAAGCGGTATAGATACACGATACGTTAAGCGGACATAGGAGCCTGTCTGTGTTCGGTGTTTTGCGAACAAATGGGGGAGCATCGTGCGGCACCAAGTTGAGTCGCTGCTGAGAGCATTGTTCTGTCCCCTGTGCGGGGCCGCCTCACCTTCTTATCCTCCCTCCTGCGGACCCGTTCCATTTCATTTCGTCCCTCTACATTTCATAGCGTAGCATGCGATGGCAAAGCGCGGCTGCCTACCACGGCACCGAAGCCGCCTCAAACGTACCGGTCCATGCTCAGGTATGCTCCATTGTTAACCACCCCGCGTCCTCGGCTCGGCTGCGTTTTGCCCTCTTTATTATGAATTTACCATTATAGCGAAGTAGGGCCGTGTCGACGTGCCCCCAGATGCCACGGGATGCCACGGGATGCCACGGGATGCCACGGGATACCACGGCGAGGTGCCGGCAGAACTGACTATGAAGGTATAAACGGGGAAAGCACTCGTCCCGCGGTCGGGGAATAATAAGCGCGTCGTTAGGGAAGCGGGACGAGGTGGCGTGAAGCGGCGGGATATGAAGCGGACGAAGCGGAGCAGCTCGATTTACGGGCGAGCACGCAGCCCGTTTCCTTGCTTATAGCGCTTATAGCGCTTATACCTATGGAAGCCATGGCGCTTCCTCTGCCCGTGCAGTTGGCTTCTCATTTTTTCAAGGTAGTAGGTACTGCGCGAGAGATCGCGCCGAGACGCCGAGCTCATGTCTTACAGTACGCGGTGCCGCTTGTACTCCAGAGATTTATTCGGACTATCGTGATGCATGGCTCGGGCATCCAATATTGTAATAGGTTTTGCATATGAGAATCATTGTCGAAGTCTCGAAGGTTCAGTCTGCGATTAAAACACTACCTTGGCTATATCTCAGGAGGTTCGCATCGCGTTATGAGTACCTGCTCTACAAGGCATTATGTTGCCGGCTTCCATGAGAGAACCAGCGTCGCCGATGAGATACCGAGCACAGTTGCGGGATCGGAATCGCATATTATCGCGTCGAGGTGGCTTTAGGGTCGCTTCGGGGCGGCATCTCGGCGCGGCGGCTTCGGGGCAGGTGTATTGTAGCGCTTATCCTTGCGTGTATCTCCGCAACGACGCCCGCTGCCTTCCCGAGAAAGTGCGTTCACGCTACACTCGCAGCGCCGAATTGCCTTCTTCTTACTTTTATTCTCATTCTCTTCTTCATTCTTCTTATTATTATTCCTTATATTTTCTCCGCGTCTCATGCCTCCTTTTCTCCTTGCATTAGCCACCGTCCAGCTAATCTTTCGAGAGGGTCCAGCGGCCTCGCGATGCTCCTGCGAGCGCCGCTGTTGTTCTGCCAAGGATCCCACCTTCTGCTAAGAAGAGTGGACTAGCCTTGCTTGAGGTATTATTTTTCCGGATGACTTTTTTCCAACCAGTAAGCTACGACGATTGAGATTAGTGCATGCTGGGACGATGCATTAATCACGTTCGCGTACCTGTTAGGATACGGAGGCCTCGGGACGAAGCTTCTGTATTTTCCTATACATCTTTTTGTCAATTTCATCTTATTTATTTCGTGTTTGTCGATAACTTATTACGATTAGACAACCAGTACAGGAGACACAGCATTGGGATGTTAATTTATTAATCGCAGATCTTGAACTGGTTCTGTCAAACGTCGCAACGTCTCGCTACAACGTCTTCGCGATTGACACTGAATCGCGATGGGAGCATCTCTCAGTTGACATTATTTTCACAAACTGTCACAAATATCTCAAGATCTAAATCGCCACTGAACGCGATTAAAATTTTTCTTCTATCGATATGTTTACGTATTGATTTTCAACGGGTACTATACCTACATCGCGATTAATCTGAATCGAGAGCCAATGCGATACCGTCTGCGGAATTACGTGATTCACAGGTCAGTAGATTTTTCCGCGCTTGCGTTTGATTCGGCTGCTTAGTAATTAATGGAGGAAGCTGAACTTGCTAACCGGTTAAATTTAGCGAGATTTAGCATAACATAGAGTTAATTAGCAGGGAGGAATCCGAGGTATCCGGTGCTTGGACTCCAAGGGACTTACGATGCGCATGTGCAGTGTCGGTGCACGGCTGAATAGGTAGTGGCGACATCTACTTGGCGCCAGACTACTCGTTCAGCAACCAAGCTCCACTACACTATAGCCCCTGTCAGAGTGGACGAAGTAAAACATGCGACCGACCTCCAACGGTCGAACCCTCCTTTCCTCTCCCTTATTCCCTCTCATTGCTCCCCCCTCTCTCTCTCTCTCTCTCTCTCTCTCTCTCTTTTTCTGTTTCTCTTTTGCTCACTGCATCCTCTCTTACTATTTCTTTCCTTTTGTTTCTTTCACACAGCTTCCTTACATCCGCGACTCTACTGCGCTCGACCCTTCGGCGACTCCAACTTTTCAATCTTCGATTTTTTCTTTAATTCCCTTATGCTTAATATCCGCCACGAGGAAAAGCAATAATATCATTTCAAAATTTACCTTCAGGCGTCGTTTCGCGTTGTTTTATTAATTACGTTGACAAGCTGTCTTCGTTAAATGAAAGGTTGAATGGTGCTTGAGTAACATCTACTAAGCCTTGGAGTACCTTTACCTACTATAAATTCTTCTACTGCCGTCATAATAAGAGGATCGAAGGATGATGCAAACAATTAGTGAGACTAGTCCGCAGTGAAATTTGAATCGCATGTAAGAACATGAGGAGGAAACGCTACCGAGTCTTACCGTCGACTGAAGGGAACGGAATTAGTTCACGTTACAGAGATAAAAATCTCCGTGGAAAATGTTTCAGGTAGGGAATTTTTAAAACGAGTACATTCGAACTCGTTGATGTTACTTTTCAAGTTGCTCTCTAATAGCCGGTCTCATTATGCTCACCAATTAGGAGATAAATATCGTGGTTCATGATATTTTAAAGAACTGCATCCCTTACACGACGTAGGGGAGCATAAGTCACAGCCTGTAATGATACAAACCGTTACTCATTTCAGTCTAGAGACGTTAGATATACAATTAACACAATTACACGTCTTTCCACTCCCTATATTCCAAATACCTAAGCGAGTCTTGATATGATTCAAGAAACGCACATTTCTAAAGTGCATTTATGATCCAAGATATTCTCTTGCGTTTCCTCCCAAGAGACTTGGAGTATACAAGTGCATCTCGTTCAATTGATAATAATAAGAAAAGCAACAATGCAGAAATGCATTGGCTGGTTGACGCTGAACCTTTGACGTTTGACGGTAGTTGATCGTGCTAGGAATCCTCAGAAATAGTGCAGTCGTGCGATGCATCGAAGATCGAGTGAACTCCATGGATATTGCCTGGAGCGCGTATGCAGCGTGAGAATTTAATTCGCGCGTCTTTTCAGCGCGCTGAATCGCTCGAGATCGAGGAGGCACTAGACGTTTCTTGTTCTCGCATCCATTCTCCTCGGGTTCGAACGGTAAGATGTAGTCGGTGTTGCGCACGTTGCGTATGCGCTCCTGGTGACGAGACAATCGTAAAAAGAACAACAAGGCACACCGAATGAACTTTCACTTATACGTTTGCCGAGGGTTTCTTTATAAATATGCCGGTAAGACAGTAAAGTGCAGACGGAACGATAAGCTGCATGAAGTATAATAATGGCCATACGATTATCGGTCCGCCAGTTCGTACGATGCCTCCGTAGAAACCGGTAGACACATTACCTTTAGCAACAATTTACAAAGTTGGATCGGCTTCCGCGTATTTGAAATCTCGACTCGACACTCGATTAACATGGCAACGTCTTCGTCTGCACATGACGTACTCGCGTTTTCATTTATACCAAATGGCACGGCTCAATTTGTTCGTTCTGTGCAACATTGACTGCGACAGGACGTGACTCAACTTCTCAATTACGTACGGTAATACGCCGATAAATAATCGGATATACATACATAATATAGGTAGAGTGTTACGAGGGTTTGCGATATATCTGCATACACACACACATATATATACATATATATGTATATAGCTACTTGTACTTCGTACGACATTTCGAACGTTAGTTTTCAAACGACAAGTTGGTATATACCAACTTGGCTTCAATATGGATTTCTTATAAACCAACTGCTGTAACCTATAATGAAGATATGAGATTTACGATTAATAAATAATTTATAGCTTTTTGCACATAGGTATAGGATTGCCAGGCAATCGATGTATGTAGATAATGTATGCTATTGTATACGTCTTGTGCATATAGCCGACAGTTCTGGATGGAAATTTTGAACCCAGATACAGTATTATAGCTTCACCCGTTACATTGATTTATTTGTGTTTACACAGGTGACTCTTTTTACGTATAATTTATATTTAAAATTGGACGAATTAAATAATCGCTTCTGAAACACCTTTCTTTGCACCTTTGCACACTTTGACCTAGTTTCCCGTTACCGGCAAGAATCTAAGCTCGAACGAAAAGAGTTTCTCGAGTTCGTATTTTAATGAATCAAAGAGAATGGTGTCTGCAATGACCCAACAATCTACGCTCGCGAGAATATTTTTAAAGAAACGTATTTAAATGCATCACCGACTATACAGACGTACGATTATTTGTAATGCGAGTCAAATAATAAATTACAGCTATCGTGTACAATTCCATATTTTATCGTCAGTATCTCATTTTATATTTAGACCATAGTAAAGGAATGCATTCTGTGCATACTGTTAGATCATTTTCAATATACCTATAGACATACTCGCACAACCTGCACAAACTACAATACAACGTGACTTGAATCTTCTACTACATTTTGCAACCGTACTGATCTGTTTATTTGGACTGGAAGAATTAGTCGATCATTAGGCAAAAATAATAGTTTCATCGACACGCTATATACAATTCAGAAATGACTTTTCTCAAAATCATGGAACGACCCCATTGACTTCAGCCGCTTTCAAGTTACTGACATGCCGGTTTCCGGATACGATGTTTCAACGGGAACGACTTGAGCGAGGCAAAGAGAAACAAACAGTGCCAGTAAAATCCGCTTGTGAACTCTTGGACTTGGTTTCATCGGCAGGGCGAACCTTAAGGCGGATTGGTGTGAGAGTATGTGCCGCGTGCGCGTGCGTGTCATGTGTGTCGTGTGTGTCGCCCCCCTCCCCTCCTCACCCATCACTCTCGATGTTTTCGTGTCTATGCGTCTTTGTAGGAGTGCGTGTAGGTGTTCAGCTACTTTTACGGTTGCAAGCCCCGCGAATTACAGAATAACATCCCACACGTCCGCGTGAGCGCAGTGACCAATGTTTTCGCTATGAGAGATCGTACTGGCCGCTTAATATACGTATTAATAAATCACGTTCAATACGATATTCAGGACGATACTCGTTTTTCCTACACGTTAATGAGGCCAAACACATTCTTCGCTTCGAAGGAAGTCCTACGACTTCTGGCGGGATGATAAAAGTCTTGCCATTTATAGTCTCATAATTCTTCTTTTTTCTCTCTCTCTCTCTCTCTCTTTCTCTGTAAAAAGCAATTGAGTCCTTTGGCTTCCAACTTAACCGACAAAACTTGTTGGAATTTTCTTTGAAAATCAAGTAGGGATTTTTTTCTTTCAACTGGTATTTCTAAATTGCTCATAATAATTTACGTGGTTGAAGTGCAATGAAAGGAGCATATAATGATTTTTGCAACGATGCAATGCGATAAATACGTATTTTTCATTGTTCGTATCAAATGAAAATTGATATTCGCTATTCCGAAATGGACCGTACGGGGGAATTCTTTTAGTGGCTTGTCACGAATTCGGCTATGAATTGTGGTTTTGGAGTTCGACGGAACGGATGGATGGAGCACTATAAATCAATGGAGCGAAGGCGAGAAACTTTTGAAGAAAAAAAGGAAGAGAGGAAAAGAGAAAAAAGAAAAAATAAATTGCAACCGGACCAAGACGTGAGTGAGTGTTCTTTCTGTGCGGTGAATGTTGAAGCGACTCGGATCGGAAGTCAAGTGCGTTCAATCGTTAATCATGCGGCTTCACAAAAAGAAACTCCATTGGAAACCGCGCCACTTGACTGTGTCGTTTGTTGGATGCCGTGTGTACACACCATTCTATTGTATCAAAGCATTGTTGACTCTCATACATCTCCTCCTGGCAACCTATAAATCTTCCCTGTCTCCTTTTACGAGCCATTACCGAACGCGAGCATTTGAACCCTCCATTGCGCGAATGCGTATGTACCTACTCGTGCCATATAGAAAACAAAAAAGAAATTCTCGCGTAAGATCTGCAATCGGCTTGCGAATGAATCCCTTTCGCTCCGATTCGTGAAAGACAGGAAGGACGATTAACCCACGAGTTGGCACTAACGAGCTCGCAATATAATCACTGGCCAATATCGTCCAAGACAGTTCGAACGATAAATGTCAACGAGTTTTCCATCCTCGAATGAAATTCATTGCGATCTGACGCGGCAGTAGAAAAAGATTCAACGAAAAGAGGACAGAACATATGGAGGACGATAGGGAAAAAAAAAAAAGAGTTCTGCGCTTCCAGTTCGTTGCTGGAGCACAATGCTATGGATAAACTCTTGGCTAATGACGGGTTAAATGTTAGGGCCACCATGTGGATTTGCCAGACATCGGAGAAGCGGCAAGAGCTGTCTTAGAGATAGGAGAGAAAAAGGGAAAGAGGAAAGAAAGAGCGGGAAAAAGGAGCAAAGAGAGAGAGAGAGAAGCAAAGAGAAGCACGGCGGATATAGCAAAGAGGAACCGAGTAAACGAGGAGACCAGCAGGCAAGGAGCCGGCACGAGAAGTGGAGGTGGAGGCAGGGAAGAGGCATAGAGAAGGTAGAAGCAGGGGCAACGGTTGGGGCAGGGGCAGAGTCGAAGGAGATGACCGAACGAGATGCTCTTTGAGACACTGAGAGCTCCAATAAAGACGGACCAATTACTGGCTACCGTCCTCTCCCATTCCCTATTGATTTGCATTCAAATAGATGTTATACTCTAAGTAGACGGATCCTAATGGATTATCAGTCCGAGTCATCGCGAGCTTCAAAGCTCTGCCCATTCCCGCTCCGAGCCGAACCGCCTCCTTTCCAATCTGCGTAGGTACATCCTCTGTTTCATCCATTTCCTAATGAAACCTTCGAATTCGCTCTTTTTCTAAACTTATACCTAAGGCTTCCCTTCAAAATTCTTCCAAAGAAATTACTTTCGTCCACTCAAAAGGTCATTTTCGTACACATCGGTTCACCGATGAGGCGCGTTGCGAGATTCAACGTTATATCGTCCTTTCCCGTATTACGGTCCTTAGACTGTCATTAATATTATTTTTTCTGATAATGAATATTTTAATTTCGATACTATAATCTATTGAATTTTATTATCGTATCGATAATATAATTACTGCTGGTATATGCAAGAGATGACTGAACGATTGAATTTATTGAATAAATTAAAATAAAGTATAACTACAATTTATTATAACACTATATAGTATTGCTTTAATGTATAAGAATTGACTGGAAAGTTAGAATGATTAATTCAATACTCTTACTCGACGATTGTTCTCTCAATCTTAATTGCACGAATTGCAAATAGAAACTCGCGATATATTTTTACAACTTATACACTCGACAAGTACAGTTTTGTATCGTTATCAACTTTTTTGAACTTACTCACCGCTGCTACAGCGTTTGAATAACATTCATTCATACACGTACGATACGAAAATTTTGCAGCGGTTTAAAGTCCATGTCGAAATCGACTCTCTAGATTATAGAGACAACGTAAGAAGAATTCTCGATTGGTCCATGTGAGTACACGGCGAAGAATACATCGTAACCATGGGTTTATCTCGCGATAACGTCAACAATCCTTTCAATGAATATCCGCAAGCATAAGTTGCAGAACGTAGAGAGATACGCGTTATCGGGCCTAAAAGCCCAGGAAAACGAAGCAGCATATCCCGATAAAATTAGAAGGGTCCACTCGACGATACAATCTCCGTAATTTTCTGTCAAACGCAAGTAAAGAGTTAAAAATTTGCCAATTGAAGAATATATTTCGAAGCTGGTATCCTTTGAGCTTTGGACCGACGTCATCGTCGTGTGGGCTGTGCAGAACTCGTATTACTTATCGCGGAGTTATTCTGCATGGCAGGCTGGGTAATGAGTTCAAATGAGTTTCAAATAATCGTGAAACCACAGGCTCCGAGTTGACGAGGTTGCGACCGTTGTGTTGCCCGGAGTGAAGGGCGGTGGAAAAGAGGATCGCGAAGGGGTGTGGAGTGTAGAGTGTAGAGTCCATAGTGTAGCATGTAAAGTGCAGAGTGTAGAGTGGAGGAACGGCGTGGATGGCAGAGGATGGCGTACGGGAGCGCGTGTCCGGTATCTGGCTCGCTAATTAGCTGCAAGGTGGGATAAAGAGTGCCCGAGTCGAAAACATTAAAGCCAGCAGCGGGGTGGAAGTGTAATGGACGTTGACGTATGGCGACTATAGCTACCGAGTAGCCGGGGGTGATAGCAGCTAAGAAGTCGACAACGACCTACGCGTATATGGGATGCAGTATAAGGATACCGTCTACGGGGTGGACGAGAAGTAACGTTCGAGCGGCTTTTCGACTTTCGTTATAAATGACTCTCAAGTCTCTCCGCTATACTATAACGACAACGGGATAGATATTGATCCATCGATCTTTCTATCGGCTGCTGGGCAACTTCTCCCGTGGGACTATAACGGTAACGCAAAAGAGTTTATAGGGGTAAACAAATAAGTCAGTAGAGAAGGAATAATAGGGGGGAGAGAGAGAGAGAGAGAGAGAGAGAGAGAGAGAGAGAGAGAGAGAGAGAGAGAAAGAGAGAAGGAGAAAAACATAAAGTAAGGCAGAGGCCGCTTGGAACGTGTTTAAGTATGTATCTTCTGTTATGGACGTTCCGGCTGAAAGGGTTATTTACATTCGTAGATGGTAGTACAGTGTTTCTCAATTATTGACTATTCCTCCGTGTTTAAAGATGTCTTCAAAGGCGTATCTAGTCTGAGGCTTCCAACAATAAAGTCTTGCGTGCTGTGGCGTACGTACATAAACACTATACGCTTGTAATTGCTAAATTGTCACCGCGGAGCCTCGTATTTTAAAGCGTCAAAGATAATTAAGGCGTCGAGAGGAAAGAAATGTTTTTGAAAAACAAAAAGAAAATAAAAATAGTGGGCAGCATACGTGCAGATTTCTATCGAGACACGGCAAGTAGCTTCTCCTTCCGTAAAGACGAACAATGGAATACATTGAAAGAGTTGTTTTCTTTTTCAAAGTGCAACGGTACTTCTCTGTGGGTAAGCGTGTTGCATTTCGTGCGAGGCCAGGTGTGCTCCTCGTGACCTGACCTAACTTTCACGCGGTCCATTCACATTCGATCTTACCGGGCCTCACGAGGGTACCAGCGATCAGTACGTAAATTGAGCTTTTAAATTCAATTGATTCGAAAGAAGGAACGTCCCCATTAATCGCCTCAATCGACGTACCTGTAGGAAGACGTGCGCGTTGTTGGATTGTTCGTCCTTCCATGCGAGTCTTCAGTCCTGTGACACACGGCTGGCCGTAAAGACGGGGCGCGTAGGTGTGGGACGCAAAGTGATTGGTTTACGACGACATTATTTGCGCTAACTCACGACACTGCGTATAATAAAGGGCAAGGGGTCAACATAGCGTTGGCCATGGGTTTAGATACTGGGATGCTCAGCTGTAAGAGACGGTCCAATAGATAGATAGCTTAGTTTATTATTCATTTTGCGCTTGTAGGGAGAGAGAGAGATATAGTGAAAGGAGAATGGAGACTTGGAATAAAAGGGGACAAGAAAGTTGAGGAAATGAAGGACAACTGGGAAGAACGGGTTGGTTTATCTATTTTCTAATTGATTGCGGTCAGTTATGAAACACCCTGTAGAAGGTGAATCCTTCAGTCAGCTGGACACACTTCATGTACACATTAAATCGTAAAAAGATGCTTTAGCGCGGAGGGCAGGAGGGTCGGCATTGGATTGGTCTGGATGAGGAGGTCCAGTGACTGAAAAAGGACGCGTGTTGGTATAGGGGGCGGGTATATACCATCTTTCATGTAATTACTGACATAAAATGCCAGAAGATTTTTCTCGTGTCTTTTTTCTACTCCGCGGAGGAGAAAATTTTCAATTCCATTCATGTAAATTATTGTAGCGCACCGACTCTCGACATGTGCAACTTGTATTAATGACGCAGTAAAGGAGCAGACGGGCGAAGAGCTGCCCATTAGCGGATGAAAGCGGAGGGCTCTCAGCGCATAGCCCGATAATAGCCCGACTTATACCTACCGAGGTTGTGTAGTTTAGCCCACGTTACGGTCTGCCCTGCTTGCCCTGCCTGCCTGCCTGACTGCCTGACTGCCTGACTGCTTGCCCACCAGTTCACTCTGCCCACTCCGACCCGATGCCTCGATGCCTGGATGCCTTTGGATACCTTCGGATGCCTACTGCTCGGGCATTCTGGACGTTTGCCCGCCCGCACTCTTCGGCGGCCTCTCTTCATGTGGGATCTTTTACATCTTTTCTACCTTTTCCACCCTTTCCACCCTTTTCATCCTTTCCGCCCTGTGCCCTCTTCGCACTCATTTGCCAATCGCGCCTTCTGGCAGTGACAGTCGCGAATTCCGTAATAGTAGGTGCCGACCCCACTGGGTCAAAGCTCTGGTATTAGTTATTTTCGTCGCTCGTCGTTTCCACGGCTGTTACGCTACGCGAGGACCAGAGACTTTCGTTTTCAGTCAGGAACATCCGCCATCCGCTAGGAAAACGAGTTTTCAGCTTCCACCTCTAAGAATAAGACAAAAGTGATCATGGCTACGTCGAAGAATCGTCGTCAATGGGTCCCACCTCTAGATTCTAGATAAACTTTTCTATTTCTGATAACCAAGCCAGATGGACAGGATTTATCGTCGTGGGGATGATAATCGAATAGATCGTGTCTCGTCAAGGAAGAGATCTTGTCTCAAGAGATTGCAGCCTCCAACTGCAACTTTCCAGAAGCCATAAAGAAGATTACTCGATTGCCTCGTTGGCTGGAAAATGGTGCACACTAGTCTCGCATATTCTGCGCAACTGCCCTTATTTATCGGGCCGAGGTCCCCGGACGACGCGTCCTGCTCTGCTGGAAAGTCGTCGCGGTGCCACGAGATAGAAGGGGATAAGCATCATGGTGACTGCCCCGATTGCCCCGGTTGCCCCGCCTGCCTCATCGGGTTCTGGTTTATGATTTTCCAGATCAACAACACAGGGGCTTATGTAAAGGACACGATAAAGGAGCTGGGTAATACGATTGCAACGGGAGTGAGGAGATGAGTGGTGAGATTGCTCCTCTTTGGCTCTGCGTCGGCGTCTCTGTAATTTACACTCGAGGCGACCGTATCTACCTACGACATACGTACCTCTATATCATTTTTTTCGCAATTCCTAGGGACTACGTGTCTGCAACAAATACACTTTCTATAGAGAGTAAACTGAATCGTTATGGAAAATCCCAATTCCATACCAAAAATACCTGTATAGCAAATAGCTTGTTTTTCGCTTGAAATCAAGTAATTTCATTATGCAGTTACACCCCAATAGCTCTGTACGTTACTTCTTGATTTAGCATACGATAAACTTATCGATTGGAAGCGCAATTATTCAAGGTCAATTTGAGTAATTCGGACGGCTCACAACCACAATAAGTATAGTTATCTCAATTTGCTGTTAATAGAATGCAACGGTAACAGTACCTTCTCATTCCTTATTGAGTTATCTATTCTATTTATATCATAACCATGTATTAATAATATGTCTGTTGCTAGAACGAAAACTTCACGGTTTCTGGAATATTGCAAGTCTAAGAGTTTTATGGGTTTTCCATATAGCAGAGAAACTGTACGAAATCGACAAAGTGGACCTTTTCTTGATAATTTAATATCAGGCTATTCAAGTGATACACACCTACCGAAGTTCAGTTTTTCACGTGGAATCAAATGAACGGATTAACTCCAGTTGCTGCGCTTTGTCTGAATAACCTTCTATGTATATGCTTGATAAATATTAAAAGTTCTAAAATCTCCAAGAAATCTGGGTAAAAAAGTTATCATCGAGTTAAAGCAAAATCGTATTCCTTCAATGTATTTGAAACGTTTAAAATTTATGAACAGAAATATAATATATTTTTATATTAAGTTATTTTTGAAAATAGAAACAGAAAATTTATTACAGGAAGCAGAAATATTTTAAATTTTAATCGCTACCATTCGTATAGTCTTTTGAATTGATTTCGCACATTTGTCAAATATTCAAGCCAAATCTTAACTCATATCTAGATACCAGCGCATTGACTACTGGTAAATGCAATAATAAAAATCTAAGCAAATATTAATACTGTTATATTATGCGTGATTATTTTTTTATTATCTGCGCATATAATAGGACATTACAAAAGATCTGGAATAGCGTCAAAAAGAATGAAACAGGAACGATGTATGATTAAATAGTTGAATTAATCATACAGATTAAACAGTATGATTGCACGAATAACATATACACATTTTATCTACGATAAAGAGCAAATAATCAATTATTTTTATGTAACAAAAACATATTTGCATTAAAATAACGCTAGAAATAGTAGAAATAAAAATGTAAAATTTTGAATAGGACAAATTACAAGATTTTTTCATATGAAAGCTGTAACAAAGTTACATCGTGATACCGTATCTTTAATCATTTTAATAATGGCCCATTTATTCCGACTGAACTAACAAAGTGGATTTGTAATTCTTGCTTCCACCCACAAATATAAAAAAAAAATCGACAGTCATACCACAAATCTTATGAAATTAATAGTACGGCAAAAAACGTAGGAGGAGAAAAATTAGTTGCTACGATTTGTCACAAAGCAATCAAGTGGAACCTCTAGTAGAAATAATGTATGTATTTTTATACATTATTAAGGTGTGACATTCTAAACATTCACAGTTGAGTGTAGTAGCCGCAGTCACGAAGATCACATCAATTGGTCCAGTCCATCAGTACTAGCAGGTTTGTTAAAAGATCTTTTTTTTCTCTCGACTAGGATGGATAGAGAGAAGATGACGGCAGAAACCTCGAGCGTCTCGACGACGGCCGTGCGCCCCAATAACATAATACATCACGCGCGTACCAGACAATACGCGGAGATTACCTCACAATGGCCGATGATTTACTTCTGCTCTCATTACCCTGCTTTGTCGCAGGTCGCCCCGGCGCCGTTGTCATTAGAAAAGCAACGGAAGCCCCTCGACTCCACTCTTATATTATCTGATTCGCAGGCGGGGAACGAGACAAATTAGAAAGAATCTCCGGTCGTATCGAGGAAACTTTATTATTCGACGACACCTTTGCGACTCCGCCTGTACTTTTAGCAGCAATCACAACTTCGAATATTTACAACAATCTCTTTAAGCGTACACATAGTATCACGATAATTGGCTACGTGCATTACAATTTTTTATGTCAAACTTACTGTCCCAGAGAAGATTTTAATATTCAAGATAGAAATTAGAAAAAAAAAAGTAACTTCGATAGTATAGCTATAAAGAAAATTGTACCATCTAGAAGATTTTGCTATCGAGAGAATTCATGTGATTATGAGTAATCAAGATGAGTGATTCAGTGAATGGATCTTAAATATTATTTTAATTAGTGACCCAAAAGTTTTTTGAGAAGCAATGCAAGGAAAAAAATTTTGAATAGTAAAACTTGATCATGAGGTATTATTACTGGTTGGCCTACGTCATCATCGGATTCAGCCGAAAGGGCCGCCGATATTCGATGAGAATATTATCGTCGGCAACCGAATTGCCAGAGGCAGGTTGGTACGAGTGCTACAACCCCGGGGTGACCTCGCGGTCAGTGCATCGGTGGTGACCTCTCGTGCAGAAACGTGTTGAACAAGTTATGCTGGGCTCGGGTGCCAGGATGCTGCAGCTCGGACACGTCTCGCGATATATCTACCTGCCTACGCTATTCTAACGCTAAAGATTGCGTCTTATTCGAGATAGCGATAGTTCGTCTCGTGACTCTGCCGTGCAGTGCACGAGGAACGACGAACTCGATCGAGCGTGCAAGGGATTGGGCGGAAATTGATTTCGCTTGGCGGTAATTGAACGGCTGCTCTTCATCGGCTGCTCCTAGTCGTAGTTGGTATTCATTACCGGCGCCGCTTGAGACTGCTCAAACGACACGCCTGTCGTGGCGAAGAAAAGTTAATGCGACAAAGAGATTGAAGTACATGGCTAAGGTGGACAGCGCTTATTTGCGATATACCTTAAGACTTGAGAGAAAGTTATATCCACTATTCATTCCGATATACACGACCCTGACGCTTCTGCATGCGATGCTATCGATGCACTCAACCGAAACGTTCTATGCTCGTAAATTAATTCTAGACTATTATGATTCAATTTTAGTGATATAATTTTTTTTATATATGATTAGAAACTTCAGAATATGTTTTTTTTTATTTGTGATATGATAATGTTATATAACGATGGTACATGGAAATAGTATATGTATGTATGTGCATGCATGCTATGTAGGGCATATATTATTCACTATGGTTACATAATGATAACTTAGTGTGCTTATGTGACATACCTGAAGTATGTTATTATTGTATTAAAGTCGTAGACAAGTTTTAGATTAAGCGTATCAATGTATAAAGACTACAACTGTTATAGCCCACATAAACTCGATTGTGTATCTGTCATAACTTAAAACATTATCAATTTCATATATATGTATATGTGTCATTCAATGGGTATATGGAAATTATATATTTAGTAGCTCTAAGGTATAGCAATGCTATTGAAGTGAACAAAAGCCTATTTCAGACAATCTTCAAAGTGGTCGAGAAAATATTGGGCTACAGTTGTCCCTAGAGATTTTATGTTTGATGGGGGAGTGTGATTGTGGACGAATAAAGTAATCCTATTGAGATCAAAAGTACACTCTTCACTGAATACCTGAAATTCTTCTTAACATAAAATCAAAAAATGGAATTATTATAATAAAAACCGTTCTAGACAGGTCGTTTAATAATATTTTTTTAAGTCAGTGTTTTTCATGATATATGCGGTGTCTTTAGGGTTAAAGAAAGCATTATTAATACCTCTCTTGGGTATGGATGCCAGTCAATTATAATAAAATTGAATATAATTGAATGAATGTTCCTTTCAAATGTTGAATTTTTAGTAATTCTACTTGCACTTTATTGTACAAAATAAATTTTCCTTTGATAAAAGAAATATTATAATACTAGAAATTTTTTAGTTCGCAGCTTTTTGTCGTATGCATCTTACAAAAATCTTGCAACGTTCTTTAATCCTTGTAACTTCGTGAAATTTTTTGACTTTGGAATGTAAAAGTACAATCTATTGTAAGAATGAACTATTTTATGTAAAAAACGTAACTCTTCGAAATCTTTGTTACACTGTATAATGATATAGAAGAGTATATATAGTTTAAAAATTCGGCGTAAAGTTAAGTCATAGAGTAACTTTATAATTTATACGGAACTTCGATCTACTTAATCTAACATTGCTGAAACGTATATTATACAGAAGCAAAGTTAATTTCATTATAATTAAGTATTTCGATTATATATATGTTGATCAATAAATATATAACTTACAATGGATATCCCGATATAAGGTGATCCACTTAATGTAGCGGATGTTGTTGTAGTAGAAGTATCTCCCTATATGTTAAAGTTTCGAATAGCCACGTTTAATGGAAAGCCCTGTATAATCATTGAAACTGATAAAGAAGAGCATCTCTCATATACGTGATAAGGAGGTATAAATTCTTATATAAAACAATAAAGTATAGCTGTAGGCAAAAAACTGCATTCAGTATCAAAATAATGCATAAACACGATAAAAATGTGGAAATACGTATAATAATACAAAAAAAAAACAAGAAAATTAACAAAAACATATGACTTTGTTTTTCGACGTATGCATAAAACAGTAATCTTTGAAAGTTAAATTTCCAATGCATCCAGGACCAGTTTATATTGCTATCGAATTTTCGTCGTTTTAAACTTGATGAATATTTAACCAGCATATAACAACTAGTCAAATTGCAAGATCGTTTTGATAGTTGCACCTCAAGATTAGGTAAAATATTGGAAACATGAATATCAGATCAATCCTGATTTGGATATTTTAATAGTTCACCAATCCAAAGAAGCACAATCTATCACGAAGTATCGAAAAACAATTATTACTTAAAAGTGAATTTCTCTTTGAGCTGACAGTAGCTAACATAAAAGAGACATCCATTCCGCATGCGTTCCACGATAAATCCGAGGTTCATAATTTACTGAAGTTCACCAATAAAATTTGCTATGTTTACGTTAAATCTGATTTACGATCCTACAGTTAGTCGCGGGTCGTGTAATGCGAATACGCAGCATAAATCATAATCATTGTGCATGTAGATGCGTTGTGCGGAGATAATGGTTTGTAAGGGTTAAGCAACGCTAAGCTGGGATCAACGGACGCGACCCCTGCCAACATAACAGAGGGTGACTGCGACGTTTCTCGTTCCTCATTCCTTCTGTCTCCTTTCTCATTTCTCGTTTCTCGTAACTCACTCCTCGTTCCGCGACACATCTACCATCAACCGCATATTCTCCTTGTCTGCCGCCCATCCTGGGATTCAAATGCAACACAACTGCCACCCAGCACCCTTCGCTATACATGTTTCATCCTGCCACTTTATGACTTCACCCTTCCGTCTCGCCGCCTACCTCTTTCCTTTGCACTTGGTACGTGTATCTATTTGCCTGCACGAGTCGACGTTCTTTTCTGCGAAAGAAAGAGTTCCGTAGGTTTCCTCCATAAGAATTTCTTATCGGAGAATTCATTTTTTTATACTATGATAATAACCGGACGAAATAATTATTAACGCCCAATGATGCATATTTACAGGACGGTTGCTATGAGAGAAACAGAGATACGCGAGAGAGAGAGAGAGAGAGAGAGAGAGAGAGAGAGAGAGAGAGAGAGAGAGAGAGACTAAGAGGAAGATACGAGAGCGATTGAAAATACGAGGAAAGGAGTAGCAGGCAGCGCTATGGCACAGGCTGTGGTCGCAAATGCAAACAATTAAAATTAATGTCTCGCATGTTGACGTGGAAGGCTTTAAAATAAATACGGTTGTCATATGGCGATTAGTGGGGTGGTCGCCGGGTGATCCCGTTCGCCGGACGATGATCGATGTCGGCCATAAATAATGCAGCACCCTTGGTCGTCGTGCGATCGGAGAGCTCAGGGCCATCATCCCCTAATAAAACAGGAGCGACTCACCCTCAACCCCGTAGCCTCTTCCAACCAGCGCCCCCAATGCCATTTCCGATACAGCACGCGCCGCTCGCGCCGCGTCGCATTCATTGCATCCTATCGGCGCTCACCCTCGACCCTTAAAGCCATTTAATTTCGATCTGGGTTATTAATTATTAATTAGCGCAACTTCTATCACATCTATATCGCACGCACCACCCCCTCGATCCGATACTACCTCTCCTGTCAATTCCTCGCCCCTGCTGCTACGGTAACGACGTTACGCTATTAAGTTGTCATCCCTTATTAGCAACCGTAAGGTTGCCGGTTGTCGGTATCGTTTAACGACTCATTACGGATTTACTCCTTTTCGTTCGGTGATGCCAACTCCATGATGGAGCAGAATTATCCCGCGGCGCTTCGTCCTTAGTATTATGACTTGACTGTCAGTATGAAGGATGATGGTTCGATTGACCTCACTGATCAGACCTTTGCTTACTATTAGAAAGTAAAGAAAGGATCGATTGTGAGGTGAATTAGATGGCTTTAGAATGCAGCGGCATTCGCATAATCACATTTATATCTTCTTTTTTTCTTTCATATCTCTCTTTGAAGGATTATGCAGCTAATTTATGACTCCTATCTTAACGAAGTACAAGTATCTACCGAGAACCTATTACTTGTCTATGTTGAATACAAACAAAAATGGAGGTCAATCTCCAATGCCATCTTCGTGACTTCTCATGGATCGGTTAAATGGTGTGAGCCAACGAAGTCGAGAACATTCCGAGTAATGACTCTGAACAATGACGTCTCGTTAAATTCTCTTTGTCAGGATGCTCCTCGGCACCTAATGGATGCGGCATTCCGCCTTAAGGATTTGTGCATCTCTATTAAACAATTCCTGTTGACTACATAATTAGACGTCCAATTAACGGGCTATAAACGTTGACAGCTTGCTCCTATACAACATATGCATTCTGTCGGGCAGCGGATAATGCGACGCGTTAAAGGGGGTTCACAATCAGATATTTATACACGCACACACTGAGCATGCTGGGTATCGATAGATAGTCGCTGGGAAGGTAGCTCGTTCATTTAGATAAAGTCGGCGTGTTTGCACGCTATCGTCTCGAACGACCACGGTATCCAGAATTTCCCATAAATCGCATGACGTATTCGAAAATCCTTTACTGGAGGGTAGAACCAGCGTTAGCGTTGACGTCAACGTCGACGTCGGGGAGCAGAATTCTCAATGTGGCTGCACAATAGCTATCTCGAGAGCAAAGCGACACTTTAACACAGTTATCCAGAGAGCTTTGAAGGTCCGGTAGAAGTTGTAAAATGGGCGAGCAGGTAAAAGTAAGTTTTGTAGGTTTCCTTGAATGGAGTTACGGAGCCTGGGATAAGAGAGGCATTCAGGATATTGTCGTTCCGGAACAGCTCGAAGGGTGAGCTTCCCGCTTCTGTTGCCATTGAGAACAGTTCGAAGCCCTTCTTGACAAATCGACGCTTGTCGGGAAACTCTATTCTTTGGGCCGGAACACACACGCCTAGATTTATAGCATACTATTTGCTTGAATGTTCCCGGGCATAAATAACGTCAATAATCGAAATTTATGTTTAAAATACAAATTTGGTACGATTTCGCTTTCTAGCTACGAACCGCAATGACGAGTGATGCCGGAAATAAATTAAACGAGTCTCGCTTTCGAAAAGTAACACGAATTCTTAATAAAATCTTATCATTATGATATTCTATTTATCTAAGCTCGATATATCCTCAATATATATTAGATTGCGAATTGTTACTGTTACGGATAAAGAAGATCAGCGAGACAACTAAGAGTTGTAAAAAAAATGGTTAAAGCAACCCCTATACGATATTCGGCTATTCGTCAAGGAAAGTGGTCGCATCCCGGATAAGGAGCAAAGTATTGGTGGTAGCAGAGGAAGAGTATTATGAGGATACCGAAGAGGGTAGTTGCGGCGTCGGTTTCGTAGACGGAAAAAAAGAAATGGGCGGCCATTTCCGTTGCGTCCTTATTTAGAGAAGGACGTCGGGGACGCTAGAGAAGCAGTTCGCGTAAGTTATTGCCTTTGGTCGCGGTGCATATAAATCCACGCTTAGCGTATTGTTTTCCAGATCAGGAGAAAATATATGTACCCGATGGAGGCTAGAGGAGCGAGTGCCTTTATGTACTTTGTGTAGCCGCGAATGGGGAGCGGGCATACGCAGAATGAGATCCTGGGCATCGAGTCGAGCTCACCGAGGGTACCATGGGAACTAATGGACGGCGGAGCGTCCTACCAAGAGGAACGGAGAAACGGACGAATGAACGGATGGACAGACGGACGGGCGGTTGGTCGAACGAGACGGGTTGGTTCTCGGAGCGTTCGTGCTGTAGCATGGCCATTGCAGCTCTAACTGACTCTCTTGAATACAATGCGACGGAAGAAAACCGATTTGCTCCTTGTAGATAAGAAGACTGACTGGTGGACTGGATGAACGGCTGACTAGCTCATTGGATAGGACCATCCTTGGTCTCTCGTTTGCGCACCTACACGATCCTTTTTCTCTCGCTGGTACGCGCGCACGTGCAATTCAGCGTAGTCGTATCTTTTCTGTACTTAATCGTCCGTGGCATAATGTTAATTGCTCATGAGTGTCACGAGTGTCTCTCAATGTGATTTACCGATCGATCTGCGGAAAGCGTGAGCCGCATGGAAAAATCAGCCGATAACTGGACGCGCTCGACGATCCCGAGCGCAGGTAGCTACTGTGCTACGCTGAGCGGTGCTGTCACCAAGTCGCGATTGCGGGTTGCGAATTGCAAAACTTGGATGCCCACTCGTAGAAGTCACTACGAAGGAACTCCTTATTCTAGAATTCGCTAGAAACTATATCGTTAGTCGTAAAATGATCAAAGAAAGGGAACAACTGTAACGCGCGGATAAAACACTCCAGCATCCCGTTATCTAAGCAGTACTCCAAACGCTAGCAACACCTAGCTGATACGCAGCTACCTGTAAAATAAAAATGATGCGTAGCTGCAGGCATATTGTAATTTGTAACGTGGTAAATGGATCCCGGGAATGGATAGGCAGCGGCATTAAGGTATCGACGTAATCACGTAAATTGCTATATTAACGCAAGAGGAGAGTCGAGTGAACTCGAGGCGTTTAACGATCTTACCGAGTGGCCGTAAATCCGCGCAGTATACTTCACGCCTAATTAGGTTTAGGTTATTCCTGGATGAGCGGGTTGCTCGGTGGACGCGAACCTCGCGGTTGGAACGAGTGCGCGTATAGTGCGCGCATGCGTATTGTAATTTATAATATGGCAGGCACAGGCATATACGCATGGTAAGGGTAAGATGGCAGGTGGCGGTCAATCAAGAGATTTATTTACTCGCGCGAACGGAGGAAGGGACAGGCATTAGGCGTACGTAATATGCTTGTCGACGTGAAGTCCCGAGTCGTTTGGCAGGACGACTTGCTTACGTGGGACGGGATATCGATAGTCGCCCATGCACACGTTTGCGGAGACACGCGTTGCCTACGGGATACATGCCGATAGCACGGCAACCAATGTTAGAATGACGAGCTTAACGAGGATACCCTTATACGATCCTAGTCCTGGCCTTCCTTTATATAAAAAAAAAAAAAACTGGAAACCACGCGGGGACTTTTCTAGCAAATTGAAGTTGGCAAAGTCGCCATCAGCGTCGCCTTTAACCAGCGACGATCCGACGACGTCCATGAGAATCGCGCCGTTATCGGGAATCGCACTCGTTTCGTACTCCGACCGATTGCCCTAACGGCTTCCGGCCATGCCTGGCCTGTACCTAAGCCTCCCCGATACCTAAGTGGATTCCAACCTTCTCGAGATTCTCCTTCAGTCAGCTTCAAATCCGTCTAGATGACGCGCTGCGGCTTCCGCAAAGAGCTGCGTAACTTACGCACGGCTTATTAGAGAGACTCGACGTTCCTTCTACAGCGACCTGCTGCATGGCCGCCTTTAGCGCACAGACACAATTCAACCGGCGAGATGGCGGCCTGCTTGATTGCCTTATCTGCCTAATGAAACGCCTTGCTAACTAGCTCCCTCGCTGCATATATGCCTTATGCAGATATTGTTATGGCTCTTTTTGTAATAGTATTTCAGTTAGCTGTCGGTTTTAACTGTGCATTTACATGACGCCATTTACCATCGCGGGAGCTCAGAACGTCAGCAAAAACAAGACACGAGCTTGCCGCGACTCGAGCCTTTGACAAGCATTTTTACTTAGGTTAGACGCAGATATTGCTTATAACTTATAACGTTATAACAGTGGTGCGTTCGGTCGTGACTATCGTGGAAATTCGAGCAGTGAACCTTGACGAGTCTGGGATATATATTCACCCTCAATAAGACTCTAAGTAGGAATCGTATACGACAGGTGCCAACCGTTTTCCGTAAATTAGCATACAAGAATAACTCTAATCAACAATATTCTATATGATCGTTTACCTTTCATACTTAAACCAGATAAGCCAGAGAAACGTGCAAGTGCATTACGTAGGTCAAAGATCGGAATAATATCGATACAACTGATATATAAAGCAACGGTATACCGTGGTATATGAAAAACGAGGATGATCGCACGATGATATTTGTACCAATATTCAATTCAGCGAGTCGTCATAATATTAAGAAAGAGGTTGAAGATGCCGCAGGAGGTGCGACTCAAGTTTGACGAGCATAACGCGCCGCCTGCCTAATAATGTCCAGAGGCACAACGGTGGCCCTTTTACCAATCCTCATCAGGCAATCAGGTTAGAACGAACTACCGGCCGCCTCTTCCAATTCTTTCGACTCTTTCAACTCTTCGCTATAGTCAACCACTCTTTCACTCTTCCACTGTTTCACCGTTCCACGCGGTCGAGCTACTTACCCGTATGATACGAACCGGAATGCGCTCGTATGGGTTCTCATGGATTGCGACTGTAGCCACGTAGCTAGGAGCTGTATGGCACGAGGCACTCGCTTCTGTTCGGAGGCAGCGCATTCTACGCTCTTAACATAAACGTGCTGAATCATTACGGACGCTCGCGGTATTCTTTGTGAGTGCACAATTTCATTGCTATTGGCATTCCCTCCTGGAGTATTCACTCGTGCGAGAAATAGCCTACGCCTACCTCTACTTTATTGTCCACTGTCATACGTCTACGTTGACCGTACGACAGTTGCTTTTCCGACACAATTCTATTACACGTGATAACGAACATTTCTTCAATATATTCCTTCCCGCTGGGAGAACTTCAAGACAGTAAGTTTCTAATGAGTTTTCTTATGACTTTCTGCTTTAATGCTTTTTCATTTCGAAAATACTTTCGGAAAGTCTCACTCAATATCGTATAGTGACTACGCTCTTTCTGTCGCGTGACTTACAATTAGTTGCTTTTCGAAACAACGACGGTGCCCGTACGTCATTGCCTATGTTTCGCGTAAAGGAATGGGAATGTCTACGGTTACCTTATACAGTAGCTATATAGTGCTATATCTTATTATAGACGTGAAATGGAAACGAGACCGTCGCCATTTTTAGCGATCAACGTGTATCGACTGTAGAAAGAGGAGATTGTTTGTTGTTTTTTTCCGTAAAAATTCTTTTGATTAATAGCATACAGAGGAGTGCTCGCGGAGTTTTCGGTTATTGAAAATGGGCGGGAGAGGGTGAGAGAGTGCCTGGGGTGAGGCCTGGGAGGATGATGAAGAAAGTGCGAGAGAGAAGAGGAAAGACTGAATGATAGAGAGAAAAGAAGGGCAAAATTACGGCCCCTTGTGAAAGTTCCCTTTACCTTGATGACAAAGAACCGGGCGAACGAGCGAACTGGCGAACCAAACCTCACTCAATGGAACGGACGAATGGTTATGGAAACAGCATTTAATTTGCATAGAAGGAGTCTCTTTGTCGAGGCTCTGAGTCGGGGAGCTCCTCTGTTTCCGCGGTGAAAAGAGCATTGTCCCTTATCTATCGATCGATCGTTTATTTTTTATTCGCATTAGCTCCACTGCGAAGGGTGCATCTTTTCGATTCGGGAGCAGCCGACGCTCGAGAGGCTCCTAAGACCACGATGGTTCTTACGCTCCGACCCAATCCGATCGGAGTTCACCGATATGAAGTACTAGGTACAGCTGAGTACAGCCGAATACAGCTCACTGCCTGCTATCGTAGTTATCGTATGGCTGTTTTAATTGATATTTTCGCAGATTAATTTCTAGGAACGTTTTGTAAAGATAGCGCAATGTTTGTTTGTCAAAGTCATTACAGACGAGTTCCAATGAACGATAGGGGATGCGAGGCGATGAAAATTCCTTCGTCATTCGATGACCGAGGCCGAGTGTTAATTAACAAGATTGATCAACGGACTGACATAAGAACAGGTTCTCGAGCAGGTCGCATGAGAGCTTTTTAAACAAGCGCCGGTCTCGATCTTAGTTACTTTTCTTCTGTCGCAACGCCGATACCGATCACCTGGCTATAAGTGAAACGTCTTGCTACGATGTGAGAGACGGCCGGCCGTTGACTTGAACGTCGAGAGACGACGCGATGCGCCGCTGCAGGTTTGGCTGCGCTCTACTACTGTCTTTTAAGTGCTGCTTTCCCGCGAACGGCAATTATTGAGACGAAGAATATTGCGCGACGCTTGCGCAATCGGCGTGAATTCGCTCGCATCCTGGAGCATTGAGGCACACCTTTCAACAATTCCGCATTCGCTACTATCGGCATTAACGCGAGTACTTTCCGTCAGGCTTCTACATATGGAGATGCTCGAGTTAACGAGTCCCGGAGCCACGTTCCGCATCGAAAAATCCCATATTTCCGTATAGAATCAGCGATTGTTTATGGAGGGTAATCAGGCGACATCAAACGGACCGATCATCAAGTGGGATTGTTTACCGAGCGATGGGCCACCCTGGTAGTCCCGTTGGCCTGGCTCCCCTATCTTTGTCACAACAATAATGTTAATTTAACCCCCCCCCCTCCTTCCTCGACAATTTGCCAGGCACACAAAAAGAGTTGACAACTTGAAAGGGAAATCGAGCCTATTGACACAGGAAGGGCAGTCTCGGCGTTCTCCTCTATACGCATAATGCGTAGAGACCCTCGGTCCCGTATCGTCCCATTCCGTTCTATTCGGTTCCATCCTTGTTCCGTTTTCATCCCGTCCTAGTCCTGTTTCATTCGGTTCCGTTTCGTTCGGTTGAGAAGGCACAACATTATCACATGGCTCCGCAAGCCCACGAGCCGCGTTTCTGTCTCCCGGCCATTCGATTCCCTTTGCTCCAGGACCGTCGACGTTCTTGTTCTCCTGCCCATTTTCGCTGAACTATATGATGCGGCATCGGCGCCAGTATCAACAGGCTGCATCTAGAGCCCTGATCAATCACGGGCCGCTTTTGTTCCATGTTTTCTAAGCCTCCTTTGTATCTTTACGTGCTACAATGATCTTGCATTCATTATGCCCACCCTCGCGAACTACCCTCACCCTGCGCTCGCTGCCCATTAGGAACGATTGCATTTTGTAATCCGCTTT
This sequence comes from Trachelus tabidus, assembly GCA_030142655.1. Lineage (NCBI taxonomy): Eukaryota > Metazoa > Arthropoda > Insecta > Hymenoptera > Cephidae > Trachelus > Trachelus tabidus. Next base: position 286,565 of record JARQTI010000703.1, read on the forward strand.
CGCGTTGCGTCGAACAAGGTGTTACTTGCGGCTACCAAAGAGCCTACCCATTACTCACGATAAAAGGTGCGTGGTTGGCTTCATTGATCGAGAATGCTTCTGAGGGAGCTGGCACAGCGATCCTTCGTATAAAATTCTTTTTCGATTCATTCTCTTTCTCTTCCCTCCTTTCGTTCTCGGCTCCCTTTATTTCCTGTGTTCCTCCCGATTGCCAGCTCTCTTCTGGAATCATTTGTACAGTTCCTGAGCGCGCGAGTAAGAGACGTAAATATAATTCCAAGAGAATTATACGAAGCCCAGGCTTCGTTGTTAAATTCACCTTGCCAACAGAGGATTCGAAGACCCAACTTGGCGACTTGGACGGTATTCATTGGAACACGATCTGCCCTCTATACTCTGCGTCTCATCATCCATGCTTTGCGCGTCGCGTCGTGTCTGTGACGATGTTTGTATCCCGTTTTCCGTTTGATGGCGAAATTACGTAGCTAACTGTGACTGATTTGGCGGCGTGATACTGGGTAGCCGAGAGTCCTGCAACTCGGAACAAAGTTAGTTGATGAGTCTGTGGGTGGCTGCCGCTGTGCCAAGGACGGGATAGGAGCGACGACAGTGAGTGAGTGAGAGCGAAAGAAAGACAGAGATGAGAGGAAGAGCGAGTCACTTGGCAAAGGGACACGAAGGGAGACGGTGCCATCCTACTACTACTGTATAGATATTTTGCTGGCATCCGCCTACCTCCGGAGCCACCCTCCGTCACTCCTTCAACCACTCCCTTAGCGAGTTACCTCTTCGTTACCGTCTCTTTAGTATCACATGAACCAATAAACATCTTCTTTGATGTACAGCGCATTAATTAGTAAACGACAAAATTGTATTTAAACAATGGCAAAAGACTGAGAGCTCATGCAAAGTAAGCGTACAAACAAACAGCAACGGCAGCGGAAGCGGCAGTAGGAGAGTCGTTACCGAGATCGAGGTAGGGAGGATGAGACACGCCGGTGGAAGGGGAGGGGGGGGGGTGGAGTGTCGGAGGGTTGGAATGAGCACTGATAGATCTTGTTAATTCACGAGTCCGCCCTCTCTTACCGTGCCTGAATAATTGTTGAGCATAATGTCGCTCGCTCCATGGTATTTAATTTAAAAGCTTTGATTCCACGGACGGGAGTAATTAGTGCTTTGCGTTTAGAAGGACACTCGGCCGGCTGGCTGGACAGCACGGTCGGATTTCACTCGCAAATCAGACTGTTCAGTTCTAACGACTTTCTGTCAGACAAATTCAAATAAATAAAATGTTATTTACATTTTGCAAGTCAGAAGCGCTCCTGAATTTGGAGATTGACCCGTTGAGCGACACTGCCGACTTCAGCTTGAAATTCCAGCACTGGTCATAAGAAAGTCGCCCTTCAGGACGCACTCATGTATTATAACTCATAAGCATCTACATAGCTATACGACGCGTTATATGTATAATATCTTCTTCAGCAGGTACAGGTAGATAGGATTGTAGATGTACATAGTTATAAATTGCGAATCAGCCGTCGTCTCTTTGCGTTACACTATATTACAATATAAGAGGGAACGAGGAATCAGCGAAGGGTGAGCTCACGAAACAGACTCATTTCTAAATGGCCGAATCCACCCCATCCAACATAGTCGACCAGCACTGATTGCGAACATCCCACGTCTATTTATATAGCTTAACCAAAGCGAAACACAGACCGAATATCCCTTTAAAGGATTACATCTATACAACGCCCAGGATGGCGCATCCAATTCATTTGTATCTGTCAGAGGATAAGGGGGCTCTTTAAATCGATCAAAAGCATTCAAACTTCGTAGGCATATCCACAGGTATTAATCGCTATACATACCGATACGAAGAGAAGAAGATATAAAAGGAGTTTCAAGTTATTTGCTTTTCGTACCTCGTTTGCTCTTTTTAAAAAATTCGACAGTAATATTCAATCAATATACGATATATAATCAATGCTTTTTTTTACGAAGCGAATATTAAACTCGAAGAAACAAGTGCTAACAATATGTACTTTGCAGTTCATAAAAGTGAAGGTAGGTAGACGACGAAAGCAAATGGAAAGTCCAAATAGAAACATGCCCAAGTCTATTTATTTTATACACGTTACAGTTTCCATCTACTGCTTAAAATTCTATCACAGATGTACGATTGAGCGACTATTCGCATCAATACGTATATTCGTTGCGGATGTTTAATATTTGTGGACACACTGACGCAAGTAAGGGTTTTCGTATCGATTCGAGAGGACTCTGGGAATTTCATAGACCATCATTTCCGGTATCGTGGGAGAATGTTTTTCTTATCGTCTTCGGTCGGTCTTGATGAAGTTTGAAATGGAGTTTTGCCTAAGGGGCAACGAAGACAGCATGATGGACGACGATAACAGCGATGACAGCTGCAGCGCCGCTATTAATGGGAGTGACGTTGGAGGTAGCATCGCTATCAGAACGATACGAGAGGGTATAAGCTAAGGGGAGTGGGTAACGCTGAGCGCCCATCGTCAACAGATACCAATTAGCCGAGTCGGCTGTTTGCAAGTGAAATATGCAAGTCTGCGCGCGCGCGTCCTCGACAGTTTGCGATATTGGCACTGGCCGTCGCCATTGCCATGAATTTCCAGGGTTTCGAGCTATCGGCATGGTGACCATGGCTGTAATGGTAGAAGCAAAGGAGGGAATCGCAGGAAGTTCTGCATCGTAAGCGTCATCGTACGGGAAGCGCGAGTGTAACTCGTAGTAGTTCCTATCTATATCGTCTACCTTATACCCTATACTCACTGTTTGTTCTATACGTAAGATCCGCGCTCGGTGTGTATCTTGGCCCACCGATATCTTCTCAGTCAGGAATATTTAGTCAGATGAGGAGACTCGAACAAACGCCTCTAAGGCTTTCTATTAAGCCGACTCTTTGATGTAAGCTACAGTGAAGCGCTTTGGTCCCGCACTCCCACCACTTTTGCCTCCAGCCTCCGACCTATACAGTCGCTCGAAGCACTCCACCTCCGTACCCCTAAAATCCCCATGAGCCAGGCTACAGCACCGTTTCCAAGCCCAGCCCGAGAACCGCGAGTAGACACAGATACCTACCCCACCTACCCCACCTACCCCACCTACCCACCTGGCTACCTATACATACCTATACCTAGCCATAGCCAGCAAGCTAGCTACGTAACCAGCCGAAGGCATCTCTCTCTTTAGCGTAACGCTTCGATTGCGTTCTTCCTCCTCCTTCTCCTCCTCCCGTTCATGTTTCCCGCTTCCCGCTTCCGTTCTTCTTCCCGTTCTACTCTCTCGAGCTCTCCTCCTTTCTCTTACCGTTCCAAAATGTACCGCATTCGAGAACCACGCTCGCCCACCCTCTTACTATTTGTTTCCGGTAATTCAGAAATTCTCGACTCACCCATCGCGATCCTCGTCCTTCGTCGATCCTTGGGAATCCATTACACGCTTGCAGCTTCAGTCAAAATCTTTCAAAGTAACATTGCGTTGACGAATTTCAATTTATTTCTCCATTGATACCTTAATTTAACCGCTTACTTTCCTTGTATCCATAAAGGTAACAGTACAGTTTATATTTCACATAACAGTGGATACCTATATCGATCATTTTGATATCTTCCAGACGCAATCATCGGAGAAAGGATCAAGAGCTGGGATGCGAAATAGATGTAAGCGTGCGAGAAGAAATCCACATAAGTAGATGAAGGCTAAGATCAGAATGAAAATTTCTTTCTAGTGCAACGTATTATTACTTTTTTAGATTTCAATTGGAATGGTGGCACCAGTTGTTAAGTAGATGCGTCTGGTAATTTGAGTACATCAACCTAGCTCAACCTGTCCACGATGTACTTTAAATTCCAGCAATGACATCTTAATAAGCGCGGTTAACGTGGAATTTCCTATAGAGACTTAGGCGCATATTGCATACGCATGTTGGATAAGGCACGTGTTTTCAGCGCTCATTGTGGTCACACAAATGACTCTGCGGCCTGGGAGCAGCTACTTCAACGGTCCATCAGCCACAAACGAAGTGAATGTCGATGAACTAGCGAAGCTAGGAGTTGCAGTTGCAGTCACTATGCGTGTTTGTAATAAAATACAATCATCTTCACCCCGTAGTCCCACGTACTTTGCAGTCCATAAATTCTAAACGTCCACTGCACGCACCCTTGTGTCTTCTTACCTATCGAGTCTGTCTAGCCAACGGATGCCTCCGACTCGTAGATTTCACGTAGACACGAACACGGAATGCGACGCCAGATTAACTCAAGATGCCAAGAGAAGTTCATGGCTTCATCTCTTCTATCCTTTGACCTTAAGACTAACTACTTTCTATGGCACATGGTATATTGTATACTTATTTCTAAATAGACTCTGATATGGTCCTGTGCCGTACCATTTCAATTGAAGCAATAAGGACTGTGCTCACAGTCGTATCACAATCAATTGTAATAAAAACAAAAGAATTTATTTACTTTTTATTACTGAAATATGTGAAAAATAAACTGAACCATAGGATTCAAATTATAAGATTGATATTGGATACGAGAAATAACTGAATCTTATTATAGTCAATATTTCCTTGTATCGTTATATGCTATTATCACTGTAATTACAGTAAAGATAACGTTATTTTTAAAGTGTACCAGTAAAGTAGCTTATGTAAATAAGGAAAAAATAAAATACAAAAATAAAGAGCAGACCAGCAGGTAGTATGAATATTCTGAATGTATATGCATACACGTCAAACATTATTTACAGTTCTACCAGCCTTCATAATTTTCAAAGAGATCGTTTGAATCTATTGAGAATCACAAATGAATATCACAATAGGTAGCAATAAAGCAAAAGAGAGATTAGGGGCAGAACTAGTAAGAAGTCTCTGTCGATGGAACCGACAGGAGAAGATGCTGTAGAGGAGTGTGGAGCATAGCGCAGAGATAGCGAGAGTGGTCGAATGCCTGAGGCGGCAGTCCGGATGGTCAGGCGGTCCAGCAGTAGGCTAACTACGATAGAAAGTAGGTCCCGTCTCGGCACTCTTTTAGCCTAACTACGGATCAGCTTACGTATAAGTAGGTAGAGTCGGTTGATGAATTTAAATGGTATGGAAGATGATGGAACTTGCCAAGCGATGATATAACAGTAGGACGATGTTGGCAAGGAGGCGTGAATAAAGACAAGAAGAGGCGTAATGGAGCGCGTGCTTCATAGAGAAAAGATGTTCGAGTAAGTGCGCGTAAGTGCGCCTAAGTGCGATAGGTAGTCTCGCAGAAGGTACTGATCGGTACCAATGTGTATGTTGGCCATAATGTGGCCGACTATCTGCGCCACGCCGCCACCGCCACCTAGAAAACAAACACGAGTCCATATATACACAGGCCGAGGCCGGGCGAACGCATCAAATATCTGTACAAAAAGTAGGTAGGCACTGTTTAAACGTTCACAAAGCAAACTAAATAATGTTAAATAGCGGGGCGTCGCGGCTCTGCTCAGTGTTTGTTATAACATTTACTTTGGTGCGCCACTGTTAGGTATTTTACTGCCGGGCGTGGAAATGTGCGTGCCAGATATATCCTTTACGCTCTCTTACGACTCTCTTGACTCTTTCGAATTTGAAATGACTCCACTTTCAAAGAATTTTCATGGCGACATTATATTTCCATGGAAGCCACTCTACGATTATGAGATACATTGTATCTTTCGACTTGACTGGATTGCGATCGAATCAGAAGGCACTATGGTTATCGAAGGTATATCGCGACTAATTGATTCTGCATCATCGATCGGATATTGGCACGAGGATCGCGGATAGTTACCAGGCAACGACACGACGTTCCTTCGAAGATCGGTCCTTATAAGTGCGTTATCGGCAGATAGGCAGGAAACGGCAGCAGTACTAACCAAAAAGGGAAATAAGGCTGTACGAGAGTCAGGTGATGCAATGCGGCTCGGTTGCACTTGAATCGGAATTCTGTACCAGAAATATCACTGGCCGTGGATTTACAAAGAATCCCATTCCTCTCTCTCTCTCTCTCTCTCTCTCTCTCTCTCTCTCTCTCTCTCTCTCTCTCTCTCTCTCTCTCTCTCTCT